>VXBB01009266.1:31473-50921 GCA_013399915.1 Illadopsis cleaveri | reverse complement strand
AGATGCTTTGGAAAGTTATTTCATTTCCCATCTGGTCATTAAAATCACCTTGTTTTCCCAGCAACTTTTTTTAACCCTGGATTTTGCAACCAAACACCTTTCCCAGTTGCCCGTTTTTTTAGCAGTTCAAGACCCAGCAAGCTTTGTACTGGTCTCACTCCTGTTTCAGCCAATAAAGAAAACCCAAAGTGTGAAGCACTACCAGGATCGCAGTAACATCAGTTTCCAGTATGAAAAAGTGTTAAGATAGACAGGTGTCAGTCCATTCCCAGTTCTAGCAGCAAGAATGAAAATCATCCTCTTTATAAGGAGCTTATATAGTCACTTCTCTGGCTGCATTTTGCTCCTGGCTCTCATTTTAAATGTACAGACCATTGCCACTTCCTTCTGAGTATCAGCCTTCAAAGGACCACCTGGTCAGCTCCATAATACTTATTCCATAGCTTCCCCCAGCAGTGTGGATACACTACATAACTAGCTTAGCAAGTCAATTTAATAGCTAAATTCTAACCAGTATTTCTTCTCTGTGGCTTGTTAAATAGCCACTGAGCTGAGTGAGGCTCTTCCTTTAAAAAAAAGTAACAAACCAAACTTGTCAGGAATTTCAGGTTGGAAGAATTCATCTACAAGCAGCACATGAACAACACACAATTATTATTATTATGAATAACTCATCTTGTTTTTCTCTTAAAGAGAGTTTATTAAATGCAACCTAAAGACTTACACTATCAACAATAAGGAAATTAATCATCTACATGTCTAAGTGTTTCTTTGTGTGCATGGCTATCAGGTTCTGAAAAGATACTGTGCACAAAAACCTATGGGTTCATGACTCAGAACTTGTGCTAGTTATGCTTCACACCTACACCGCCTTCACCTACAGCCCAACAGCAAGAGTTGACATCAATACCCAAAAGCCAAGCCAAGCCTTCTCCCCCTGCTGTTTTTGGTATTTACCATCCTCTGCAGGAACTACTGGTACCCAAAACACACCTGAATAGTAGTACATAACAACTAATACTCATGTTTCAGCAGCACTGATACCTGCAGAGACGAAAGGACATATGGGGCACTGTGTAAATCACCTCAGTTAAGTCAGCCAGCAAGTACACAGGTAACAGAGCAGCCCAACGTCACTTTCCATGGGCAAATAATTTCTTCCTTTCCCTCCCTTCCTTCTCCAGCTGAAGCTGGTACAGGGGAAGACAATATCTAGTGTCTTACATATCTCCAGAAACAAGCCCTCTGAACAGTTCAGGTGTGCTTTGGCTATTCCTGCTATAATGTTTAAAAGGACATAACTGCACAAACTACACAAGTGCGGTATTTTGAGGTCCCATAAAGAAAACACTAACAGAATTAAAAGCTAAGTGAAGATCAGATGCTGCATACAGAAGATGACAAGACTGAAAACCTTTGTTATGACACACAACAAACCAGAGATAATTTTCCACTTCCCATTTAAAATAATCTGTATCACAAATTCTACACTTCTTTTTGTAACAGCTATTAGCCACTCCCAGATAGGGCTGCATTTTAGTGACCAATGGAGAGAGAGGCATACACATACAGACTCCACCTAAGAGTATGATTTAGGATGCCTATTTGACAGAAGTTCCAAGTAGAAAAAAAACACCAAAATGTCAAGTCATCTGTATACAGTGGAATTTAAGTATTTATTTAAAAAGTAAACCTTTGGACACACTGCAATTTAAAAAAAAAAAGGAAAAATACAAAGAATCTATTGAATTAGGCAGTCAAAAGCCAGCAATATTACAAGCTGTTTACATACCAACATTTACATTAATTTAAACAAGTGGCATATCACCAACATGTAAAACATACTTCAAGAGTTTTAAAAATCAAGTTGAGTTTTGAAAGACACAAGGCTACCACATGCGAACATGGGTTTGGTCATTCAATTTAAATCCCCTCTTGTACTGAAATGTTCAGTCTTCAAATTATACGAGTGGATAGCTAGCAGCTGTTGCTATTCCACAGTGGTTCTTCCTGTCCTTGGCCATGTAGATATATCCTTTATCACCCCATTTCTCACCCCAGCTGAAAACAAAAGCAAAGGGTTTGTTTACATATTCAGAAGTTACTTATTTACTGCCCTCACCTCTAAGTGTTTACAACTGGAAACTGCTGCCTTCCACACTTGTGGAGAAAATCCAAGCTAGTTGCAACCAAAAACTTCAGTCTTTTCCAGCAATTAAAAGCTTCCCAGGCGGCATCCCAAGCTCACAGAACTGAAGAATGCAGCCATTCTCTCATGAGGTAGTCATATTAATGTGCAAACCCTGACTACAGGTGCCTGAAGCTCAGACACTGCTCCCAGGCAATTGAAAGGAAGTCAAAGGCTGCAAACAGCATTTGAGGGTGGTGCCCCAGTAATGCTGAGAACATGAGACAAGCTCATGTGATGTGCCCTTCAGCATTAATGTATTTTCCCTCCAATCTAGGAGGTAACTCCATCTTTAAAGTTCAAGTATTATCCTATTTCACAGAAGAGAGCAGCACTCTGTTTCCAAAAAAAATCCATTACACCCCTACCAGCAGGCTTCCTCCTGCTCCCCCCTCTGCTCCACTGCTTTATTACCTACTAGGTTCACAGGCTGTTTCAGCACTGACCTCCCTTAAATTAGCTGAACAAACAGAGTAAGATGGCTGCTTTGGGCTCTACTTTATTAGTAAGCAGCAGCATAAGTTGGATTTTACCCTTTGTTACACCATATAGTCTGAAAACAAATCTCCAGATTTCCCACACACAGATTTTAATTACTGTTGTCTCTCTACCGCTCCCCTTACAAGTGACAAATTACCTTCTATATCCCCCCAGAATACAGACACAGATCTTACCTGTTCTTAACAATCCAGTATTTCTTCCCATCTACATCTTCCCCCTCAAAACCATAACCTACAACCAGAACACCATGGTCCAAGTCTTCACTGCTGCAGTCTGGTTCATAGTAGATACCTGCAAAGGTGCAAGTTCACTCATGAGAAAAATCATCTGCAGAAAACCCTCATGAAAAGCTTTGTATATTTCAACTTAAATGTTGCACAGCTTCTTTAAAGTTAGAGAAAGGAATCGTAAGTGAAATTTATCATGGCAAAAACTGAGGGATAAGTAGACACATATACAAGAGAAATACATGTGGAAAACCTGACCTAGAATTAATATGACTTCTGAATTATCATACCTGGTTTTTTTGTCTGTTTAACTGCAGGGTAATGAATATTGAGTAATTAAAAACCCCAGTTCTCTGAACGAATGTAATTAACAAATCCCCACCTGACTGATAGAACTGAAATGAAGAATGGCCTGCATCAATAGCAACAGACACAGGACCCACAGCTGCAACTGCTTTCATGAGAGCTCTTTCATGTCCTTGAGGGATGTCAACAAAGCCAGTGTCATTAGCAGCATTGTATTCTGCCTTGTAGCGACAATCTTCATCATCCTAAGTAGAGAAAGCTGTAGTTATTACACATTTTCCATTTAACATACAGGTGAGCACAGAACTACCACATATTATGTGACTTTGCTGCTCTGAAAGCAAGGTACTAAATAGGATCCAACTGCCTTAGCAGCACTTTGCAAGGATAACAGACAGGGAATACGCAAGAACTGCTTCTGAGTTTCTCAGTACAGGGCAAGCAAATGACAGTGGGGACCAAAAAATCCCCAACTTGACTGAGGTGCAGAGGGCCATCACATTCTGGAACTCTGCCCTCTTTGGTGGGCAGGACAAATATCTTCACAGGAAGGAAAGATGCCCAGAATGCATTAATGGGCAATGGAAGAAAGCCAAGTATTCATTAATTACAAAGCAGTCCACTTAAAATCCACAACTTTACCATGTCATAGTTTGAAAAGCTACACAGAGTGATTTGAAAGCTAGGAATTTGTATTACNCAGGTCATGTGAAACTGAAACAGATTCAAGCAAGCACAGCCTTCCCTCACCTGTATTATAGGTTAGTACTAAAGCTGTTTCCCCAACTCAATGAACACAAGACTTCACCTCAGATGCTTATGTTTTGTACTCAGCAGGTTAGGCACTTCCTATAATCAACTGAGATCTCTACAACAGCCAAGATTAGGAAAAAATTGAGATTACAGGGACACAGGTGAACAGGAACGCAGACCCAGTGTTGTTCACAACAAATGGTATTACTATTGCCCACTCAGACAACACAAAACAAGCCGAAAGAGAAGATCCTCTTTTGTGAGCAGAACTCTTAAAAGATGAAAGCCACAAACGATGGGCTCTCAAATGACACCACAATTGACTACTGCTCTTTCATCCTCTTGTATCTGTTTAACATTTGATAGATCATTAGAGGGATTTTAAAAGCCTGTCCATTATCTCCATTTAGGCACATTTAGTCCAAAAACAGAATTCAAGAAATTAACAACAGCTGTTGTCAAAAATCCAATTGACACTAGCCACAAAAATTAGGTGGTCTGTAAGCAGCAATCCTGTAATAGGTCAGTTCTGGGAAGATGAGTTGCTCTCCTACCACTAAGTAGCACAGTTGACAAGGGCTGGGTTCATGGTTTGGTGTGGCAACCAAGATAAGGCATGATAGAAGGGCAACAAGGGGGAGGAATAAGAATACTTGCTCCAGTTTTTCTAACTGGTCTGTCAAGATTTTAACCTCTAAGACCAGTGCAGTATGTGATTCCTACTGAGGCTAGCAGTCATGCTAGTTCTCTTAACAAAGACACAACAGGAATTGCAGATACACTGATCTCTACACAAACATTTTTCTTTCTAGGTATGAGTTTCCCAACACACAATCTTTTCCACACTAAAGACACGACACCTGCAATAAAAGTTCAGCTATTCCACTTACCTTTGCAGTGTATGGGTAGGATTCCTCTGAATCAATGCCCCCATTATCCTGCACATATTGAAAAGCCTGGTCCATGAGACCACCATTACAGCCTTGATTCCCCTCAGGGCGAGAGCAGTCCACCAGATTCTGTTCGCTCAGTGAAACAAGTTTGCCAGTTTTTCTGAAGTGCTGCCCTTCAAGAGCTCCTGTTGTACTGAATGCCCAGCAAGAGCCACACTGACCCTGAAGTATAAAGTGAAGTCACAGGTTACAAACTCAGATAGTTACAAAATGGTGCTCAGTTTAGTAAGCTTGTACGAGACACCAGTAAACACGTACAGTGTTATTCCTCTATGCAAGCAGATGTAGCATTCAGGAAACTAGACCAGTAACTGTTTAGAAATTCACCATCAGACAGTACCTGGTCTTTAACTGGAGTTACATATCCCTTCTCTCGCCAATCTACTGATCGTGGCGCTTCCAGGAAGTTGGGCTCAAGAAACTGAGATCCTCTGTATTTTCTTTCTGATTTTTTGTGTACATAACCATTCATCAGTTGTCTGAACTCATCAGTTGTCTGAAAAACAAACCAATCTATGGAGTCATGACCATTATGAACACACCATTATGAAGAACTGTACATTACATGTCTTTATACATACCATATCGCCAAACTGATTCATTCCCAGCTTGTAGCTGTGTCTCCCTAATGCATGATCCAGATTATGGATTTCAATCATTTTCAAATTCTTCTCCCACACCACTCTTCTCCAGCCTTCCTCTCTCTAAGAGGCAAAAAACCCAGAGTACTTCAAGGAGGGATTTCAAACCAAGTTCACTTGCACAACAACAAGCTTTCTAAGGCTCATAATACTCGGGCAAATGTGGACTACTCGAATGGGAAGTGTGAACGGTAGTCTTTTTGACTAAGACTAGTAAGAGGTAGTCTTTTTGTCGTCCTCATAACAAAAGCAACATGCACAGTGCAGCTGAGTCAATACACAAATACAGGAAAGGAACCTGGGAAGAGAAGGATTATGCTTCCCAAGTGCTGCCCATAGCCGGCGTTGTAACAAAGCAGACATGACTCAGCTGGTGGGGCCCAGCTCCGTGCGCTCAGCACTCGCCCAGCGGAGTGCGTTCCCCAGCAGCTCACCTCATGATAGTCCTTCTTGTGCCACGACTTCCACAGCTGCCAGTGGTCGTCCAGCTCAGGGTCCAGGCTCGGCGCGCCGAGAACCACGCCCAAGCAGAGGCACAGCGTGGTCAGGAAAGGGTTCATGCTGGCAGATCTGCCAAGGACGGAGGAACAGCGATCAGGCAGGGCGCCCTGAGCGCGGGGGATGCCAGACCCGAGGCCGCCCGCGCGTCCTTCGCCAGCGATCGGCCTGAGCCGAGCACCCCGCGCTGCCCGCCCCACCCTCAGCCGCGACTGTAAACAAGCCCGGGCGGCGGGGCCGGGACGCGGGGCGCGCAGTGAGCAGTCTCCCGTGGAAGCGGCTGGAATGGCGTCTCCTTCCCGGCGGGAACCGCCCCAACGCGGTACAAGGACGCGGCTGCGGCCGCCCCTCTCCACNCTGCCCCAGTGGTCTCTGGCCCGGGGTGTCCCCCGGCAGCCGCAGCCCGCTCCTCCTGGCTGGGTCAGCTGCTGCCTTTGCAGCTCTGCCAGAGGTTTTGTTGAACACGGCCACTTCCATAAGGCTGGCACCAGGCCGGTGTGAGGAAGCATCTCCCACTGGGCACAGCAGCATGGCAGTGACACTGCTGCCAGAAACATTTCCAGGACACTCCTTTTATTTCCCCGTGTTTTGATATTTGAAAACCGCTTTATTGGGGTTTGCTTTTTTGTTTGTTTTTGTTTCATTTTTTAATTTTTTTCTGCCTCCAGACCCAAGCTCGGTAAAAGGTGTTTTAACACCAGTGGTAGTTAGTGTTTATGTGCATAGCATCCAGTAATACTTACTGGAAAACACTGTGACATCAAGAGTTACAGCACAGATGAGATACTAGTAGGTTTTCACATGGACTTGGTTTTCATGTAAGCAGAAGTAGACAAACTTTGATTTTTAACAGGAAACTTTGCTACAGTAACTGCAAGTTGTGTGAGGTTCACCCTTAAACCCTTGTAGAGCCAGCAGTGCTGATGGCTTTAGCTTATAAACTCTAGAGCACATGTTTAGTGTAAAAATCAGGGTTTGCAGACTGTTACACAACAGTGAAAAGGAAGAAATCATATGATATGTACTTCTCACTTTTTTGATGCCTTAAGACACACAGTGTATTGCTAAAACAGGCAATGCATGTTTCTTTACCCAGGTAGTATCAGGAACGCTCTTTGACCTAAGGAAACCTCACAGAGCCAAATACATAAAGATATGTTGGAGGGGTTGTCTTGTCTTTTTAAAGTACTTGCACAAATCCCCTTATGCATTTGTATCTTTCTGGCATAAAACTCTTCATAATCAATTCACATTTAAATACCTCAGGAGAATTAGATATAACGTCATCTACTTTGATTAACTCCTAGTAAGGGATTTTTTTAAATCTTGGATTTTGGGGTTTTTTTGAGATGTATGGCATTTGAAAATATTTTACTTAACAGCTTTTTGCTGATATTTTCTGTGCAATCAGGTTTCTCAATGCTGTTTATGTTAGCTTTGTTTATGCAATTGTATCTTGTATGGACTGACCACTCAAAGGCTACAGGTAAATTATCAATGAACTATGGACAAGAAATTCTTTTCTTAACCGACAAGATGTTTAGCTGGCATGAGAGGAGGTAATGTCTAAATTACAGAAGGTCTTGCACCATAAGTCACATGTCTGCTGTTCCGTAATGTGCCCTGATATGCATGCAGCAAGGCAAACTGATGCTTTTCTGGATGATATGAGGTCCTGTCAGTTTGGGGAAGTTACCATGCAGTCAGCTAACATTTGATACTACTGTGCTATTCTCTCCTCCTGAACACTCTCGGTGCATGTACGCACACACACACACACACACACACAGAGGAGTCAAATGTCATTTTTACTGTGAAGATAAATTCACCCTACCAGTTTATTTAACAACTGTACATAGGGAAATCTTAGCTGAGAATTTGTTGAAATCCTTGAAGAAGACAGGAATACTTTCACCTTCACCATGTTGACTTAGGCTTGTACTGAGTTGTAAGTGTTATGTGGCTGTATCAATTCCTTAGATATTTTGCTAAGGATGTTTGAGAGCCCAGGTGCAAAAACGTAAGCATGTGTAAGGGAAATCAGTACAGCAACAGCCATGGTCAGAATTTGGTCCTCACAAGAGTGGCCATTTAGAAACCTGTGATAGGAAGCTGAACTAGGACCACCTCCAAGTCATGGATGCACATATCCTCTCTGAGAATTTTATTATAATGATTCTCTCTGAGAATTTTATTTATGATTATATTGTAAAATGTGAACACTGACAGCCATGTTGCAGCAGCCGTTCATTATTTCAGGCAAGGTAAAACAACCATGTTACACAGCTACTAGGCATCCCTCTGTTACTGTCCCTGCCGCTCCTGCCTGTAGACCACAATGTGTTCACAAGCCAAACTGTAAGCCCAATGTGGTGATGATCTGCTGAAGTGAACAGAGGGGCAGTGGCAGCAGTTACAGGTAATAACTGGCCAGATACGGATAGAAATAATTTTCCATCAAACTGTGCAACCTTGTGACAGTATGCTGCAGTCACAGCAGCCATAGCAGCCTTTGCTCTATTGAAAGCATCTCTGTGGGGACTGACCAATGCACTCCTTCTAGGTTAGCAGAGAGAAGGGGTGAAATCAAGAGCTGCTTCACTTCCTCTGCTTAAAGCTCTGTTGATGACATCCAGTCCGGAGGAGACCTAGCTAGCCATGCTAATCACAGTAGTCAGTGTTCTGTCTGCAATAATCCAGAGATCAAAACTTGGAAGGAAGACATGGTTCATTACTTTGAATCTCTCCATTTCAGAGGATAACTTTCCAAATTGTTTTTTAGAAAAAACCCAGCTGTTGAGGAACTCTACATATGCAAAACTCCAGGTATTTTGCCAAAGGCATACCACTCTTCTAAGACACAGGAACAACACCTTTTAATAACTAGTCATGTCACCTTTGCAACAGCCAAAAGTTTGCCAACTCCACTGCAGCTATCAGGTCCTACAAGTAACCAGATAATAAAGCCCATACGTTTCTAAATAGTGCCAAGAACTTGCATAGAGGTGTGTTGCCCCTGAAGCTGAAGGAGAAAATTCACCATTGAATCTCCAGGGACAGATCTCATCAACTTAAGATGTACTGCTGCAGTTACCAAGTGTACTTGGTACTGCACAAGTTGCTGCATCACATGTGCAGCACAATGCTCTCTGTTTGAAACCAATCTACTTATTTGAATCCAGGACTTTTGAAGCTTTTTTTGGTACTTTTAAGTCCTTGCCATTCTCCTGGTACAAATACACAGAGGAAGGGACCAGTCTGCATCTGCCAGAAGACACCTCAGCAATCAGAAAAGCTAAGCTCCTTTGTAATGGCAATCGACTTGTCAAGCTACAGGAGGCTGGCAATATGTGAAAATCATCTGAGCAATGTAAACAGAATAAGCTATGTCAGGCTCAACTTCGACAAGACTGTACACAAGCAGCTCCCCCAGACCAGCAATCTCAAGATAACTCATGACCCTTAATCTTTACTGAAGTAAAAACAAATGGTTTATTTGTATGCCATTTTATCTGAATGGCAAAGGTAGGTTTATTTTATTTAATCAAAGTGTTGGATGGATTTTTGCTATACTATTGAGACTAAATTCAAGAATTCTGTTCCTGAAATAAAAATATTGAACTGGCTTACTTAAAAAGCTATGCATGTGAACATGTTTGTTTATACAAACATTGAAGTCCTCTAGTTTACAATCTAGTTTCTGTCATTTCACCCTACTACACTATGGCTTTAGAATAGATTACTACAGGAGTATGGTCTCAGTCAAGATGTATTTTAGTGTTATATAGCCTAACATATAAATTACTGTATTTCATAGCAAGCTTTTAATGACCAGCTTCCATTAGATGCTACCAAAACAAAACAACAAACAAACAAAACCCCAAAAGAAAATAAAAAGTAATTTAAAAGCTCAAATCTCATATGTACTTCTGTCTAGCCAAAAATTGATCCAGTTTAGAAAATCACAGAGAACTAGAGAGAACACTGTGCTGATTTTACATCCCAGAGTCTGATTTGTGTGTAAGAAATGCCAGTCATATTCATCTTTAGGAAAATGAAACTTCAAAAAATGCAGGCCAACTTTCTTTTCTAAAAAATAATCAGTACATTCTTCTACCTTATGGTAAAGGTTCTTCTTGCAGGAAAAAACCATAGTTAATTTCCAAAATCAGAATGACTGCTTCAGAAAGCTGGGAGGATGTGAGAAAACAATTGCAGTAGGGATATCCCTATGCTGCTTGCTTTTATTATAAGTGGCACGCTCAGAAAAGTTTTAGCAACTGCAGATATTTTTCACCTAAATTGATTTGAACATGCCTGGGAAAAAGGCTACCAAATAAATATGAGTGGTTTCTCTTCTTCCTTGCAGTTCCATGAAAATAACCAGCTTTCTCCCCCAGCCTAGGCACTCTTCACCACAGATCTGAGGTGGCTTTGGAGTTCATAATGTCCCTCTGGGACTAACAACGTTCGTTCATAAGTAGCCTATTAAGAATCTTTGTTTTGAATTCTCCCTAGTGAAATATAAGATTCAAACTGCTTCAGCTGGAGCATAACCCATAATGAGGTTAGTTGCATCATTATTAGGTTAGGAAAGGAAGCAGCATTTGGTTCAAGGGGACCCAGACAGGGTTCTGTGAGTGTTCTAAAGACCTGGGATATGGCTGAGGAACAGTGACACAATCCTTTTGAAACACTTCATTGTTTTCAGTGACCTTGTGATCTGCCAGAATCACCATTTCCTCACCCAAGTGCTAGATAAGAAACCGCATTCCAGCTTTTCTGCTGGTCCACAACGCAGAGACGACTTCGTTTGCATCTCAATGTCTCACCTCGTCACAGGAGTTGGGAAATGATGCAAGGAATTGCTTGTCTTGCAAGAAAGACCGGGTGGGGGTCCTCCATTACTTCAGGGTTAGGGTTTCTCAAAAGGAGTATTCTGTTCCTGTGAGGTTTTTTGATGAAGGTATTTTTTTGTATATGTGGGAGGGAAAAGAGTTCATTTATCTTATTTTTTCTTTTACCTTATTTTTTTTTTTAATAGAGGTTAAATACTGAATCATGTTTGAAGTCAGCTTTGAAGCTTTGACCATTGTGTAACTCACATGCTTAAAATTTTAAACTTCAATTTGATTGATTCCTCATTCATTACTCAGTGTCTCTTCCTGATTTCTGGCAGGTAGTAATTTCTGTGTTTATGGAGGTTTGAAAAATAACTGGGGGAAATAGTGGGAGTATGCAGGGAAGTATCATCTTGAATTGTTGATATAGAAGTCCACAAATATAGAATAATTTTCACATTGTATTGATGTTTGTCTAAAATTTAAAGGTAATTGGTGTTTTTTCCTCCTTATACTAAGAAGGATATTTAAGAAAATACTCAAAAGTATTTACCATTTCCTAACTCTCCTAATTTAAAATTTTATTCTAACAATTTGGAAGTTGTAAATCCAGTCTGTATTGTAAAATTCTTCTGACCAAGATCAACTTTTTACTGCCCATCACAGATCTCTACTCTACAGATCACAGTGAAAGCATTTTAACAGATTTCAAAGAAGGTGAAGGTGTGGGGAGGATTTCACATACTATTTAATGTTTGAAATCACATTTTGTTTTTGTTTAATGATCCAACATTTCTGTTTTGAGACAGAAACAATAATAAAGTTCAGAGAATATAAATCTTTTAGTGTTTGATTACGGTGTTTGTGCTTCTGCAAGCCATTGTAAACAGCTGCATAGCATGAAAGACAAATCTGTCTGTCTCTTGGAGCTGTAGTGTCTAAAGGGCAAGCTGACATGCTGGAAAGCAGTTCCCATGATAAGGTTAGAGACTGTGAGTGAGGTGAGGAATTATTTTTAAACTTAAAAGTCACAGGCTGGGCTTCATTAACAGATCATGTGAGAGAAGGTTAAACAAAAGCTGCTTGCAGAAGAGAAGAGAGGCTATTGATACAATCGAATATGGGTCTAAAGTTTGTTTTCCTGAAAATCAGGTAAGAGGAAAATGACTTCGTGTGCTTCTGGGGTAAGAGCAATGGTGACTCACACCTGCTGTTATTCCTGCTTTACAAACAGAAAGACTGAGGAAAGAAGAAGCAATAATGCCCAGCTGTGGCTACTGAAATCAAATGAATGACTATCAACAAATCACTATAGGCTCTTCAACACCACAATTAGCCATGGTAAATCGGAATGCATTGCATGTCTTTTCCTATTTCTGCCCATCAAGATAAACACAAGGGTTACCTAGTTTGGGGAATACGGGCACACATGATATAAATGAGTGAAATGAGCATTGCCTTGTCAGTCTCTGAGATTCAGTTGAAGCATTCTCAGTCCGCTGATCCCCAGGATGCTGGCAATTGCTGCCAGAATTACATTATAATTTCAAATATTTTAATAGCTGCTTAACCACTGTGGCAGACACACTACACCAGGTCTTTTGTAGAACCTTTATGGCCACCAAGGACCTTCTTGATTTGAATCTTCGCACTATCAGAATTTGTTTTGATCTCTCCTTTGATCAGCCTCAGCCCGTGAGGCATCCAAAATGTATGCCACAAGATTCAGGACAGCACAGCACAAGGCAATGACTTCTGCACTGGTTGTTTATTTGCCACTGAAAGTGACTTGTGTGCAAGAGGACAGTCATCTGGATAGGAGTGAAGCAGATTCACTTAGCAGCCAGCATGAAACAAGATACTTTAGGAAAATGTTTCACATCACAGCAGTGTCTTGATGGCTCCATTACGAGGCCATATATAGCGCGGCAGCTGCAGATCTGAATGCTGCTTCTCAAACTTGTCTCATGAGCAGCTATATATAAGCTTATGCAATTTCCTCTTGCATATGGAAACATCCACAGGGATTTCACTAGACCTTGCCATTGGGCTTGCAGAAGAGCACAGTGAGTGACACTGACACAGTATTCATACAACCACTTCTCAACCTTGTCACCAGAGTCTTGTACTGCTCTTATAGCAGACTATCTCTTGGTGTGCATGCATTACCAGAAAAGTGGGCTGATCTGAAGTGGTCATGATGGTGCCTACAGTAGCTTACAGCTATACTGGACTGTGGCCCAGCTACTAATATTGGGGCCTCAATTGCTCAAGCCAAGCCTCACCATTCACATTACAGTGTACTCTACTTGCAGATTCCTCCCTCCCTGAGCTTTGTTGCTCAGTCAGACTTGGGTATTGGCTAAGTAAGCTGTTCTACACACTGGCCTGCAAACAACTCATTACTGACCATATCTATGATCTTATGCAAAAAATTTGGCCTTTGCCCGTGGCTGGAAAGGTGGTGATGAAACCTCTTCGTTCAGAGGCTGTCCCAATGCTATATCCCTGGGTTGCCTTCTGCTCTCCTGCCCCCTGATAGTGGTCCCAAGCCCTCCCATTAGCATGAAGGGCAGACACCTGAGCACACACTGCAATTCAAACACACTGCAATCCAAACAGAGTGCCGGCTGTTTCCTCTCCCCCTGCTGACTTTTTTTTTTAAGGACTTTGTTTTTGGCTAAACAAGTAACTGCTCGAAACAGAGGCTGTGTTTAACGGTTTTGCCAGGGTGAATGCAGTCTGCTCCAGCTACCATGTCTGTTAGCAAAGGCTTTCCTTGGTGCAGGTGTCAGTGCAACCTTTCAGAGGCCCTCAGTCCTGACACTTGGATCTGGAACCAGGTACATTCACAAGCTGCCTGCAAGAGGTTAATCTCCAAATACTATGATGAAGACAGGCAGAGAGAAAGGAAGGGAGAAAGAAAGTGAAGAAATATACAAAAGAATCAACATACTAGCACTCTAGACTTTACCTAAAACCCCTTATTTTGTGACTATTTTGACTATATGTAGAGTAGCAAATATTCATGTAAATATTAATTTTTATTAGCTTTTCCCCCCCTAGCAAATAAGCTTGAATTTAGTTGTTTTTTTTTTCTTTTTCTTTTTTTCAGGCAGTACTACTACATTAGCACAGCTGAACATCCACCGTAAATAGTCTTACAATGTCACAAGGCAAGGACCCTCAAGAACAGCTATTTTCTTCCTGGATTTACAATCACTGCGTATTGTAAATCAAAATTCTTAGAAAGAAGAGTCAATTATTAATGGAAAAAGATACTTCAGTGATGTTCTGTATTTAGTATACTATAATGATTTAAATTAAAATGTTCCATCATAATATTACTCAAAATGTCTCCCCTTGAAGCAGTATTTAAAACTAAAACAACAGAATTCTCTAATCAAATACTGGATTAGACTTGGTTGAGTTGTGTACTAAGATTTCTAATACCATAGAGAAAGCTGCTTTCCTTTCTTCTTTACTTCTCACTGAAAGAAAAGTGGCAGAAGTGGCAAATTCCAGCTGGGACAAGACTTTACTTCTTTCTGTATTTGGCCACATTTAAGAACTGCATTGCCTACTGCCCAGTATGCAAGTCTTCAGTTGCCTTGTTTGTCTGAAGAAAACAGGAGATGTTAAATCAAAGAGTCATCAAAAAAAAGTCTTTAAGAAATAGTTTAGAAAATCCTGACTCAGACAACTGTCTGACTTTTCATGTTAGCTTTCAAACTGAAATCGATATGAACATATTTTTAAATAATACCAGAATGTCTAGCATGGATATGTCTGCATGTTTTAACTCTGGCTGTAACATGCCCTTTTCATCTGGACTCAAGGCAAATTTTGTGCCTGTCCGATGATCCTGTCCGAACCCAGTGCCACTGAGGTTGTTTGTTCCTCCTGTGCTAACCTCAGTGAGGTTGAAGTCCATCTCCTCACCTGTGAGGCCCTCTGCCGCCAGTGGTCTTTCTCTTATCTTCCCTCAGATGACTAAGCTTGTGTGCTGACAGCTCCTCATGCAGAGTGAAAATGAAGACAGACAAAGGGCAGAGTTGCTAGCAATGAGTGATAGCTGGCTTAAGCAGAATATGTGGGATTTTCTAATGTTTCCCCTGACTTTTCCACCCATCAAGGCAGTTCATAGTCCTTTATAGTGCTCTTTTATGCCTCAAATTCTTCAAAATAAAAATAGCAAAAAGAAGCTCTTCCTTTCTCCTTCCCCCAGGCTTTATCACCAAGACCATTCACTCTGTAAAATTTGATTTCATTGAGTGCTAGCCTTACCTTATCACTATCCTTTGAGAAAAGCAGAGGTCAGTAGCCGCCCTAGATATTGCGTTAATGCACATTGTGTGTTTTTGGCTAGATCTTGATTGAAGATATTCAAAACAAAATAAAAAAGAGATAATAAAATACTTTACTGTAGTGGTATCAGTACTAAAGGCAATATTTTGCACTGATTAAACACCTTCCTCTTCCACGAACATTAACTAACAATGCTTTATTAACCAAGACCTGTGAGGGAGTAGAGGATCAAGCCTGAAAATAATTCAGGACCAGTGTCTCTATAAAATCTCTACACAGCTGTCAGGACTCATTTCTATGTATTTTCCTAGCTAGCGCCTGGTTGCAGAGAAAAAAGTTTTGGGCTGATTAATCAGCATATGTGTCACTGCAGCACTGCACAAACTTTAATGGAAGAAGATGAAAGNCTTTTTTTTTTTTTTTTTGGATTGGTACTATATCCTTTGACAAGGGCCTGAACCATTCTTTTATGCAAAACACTGGAAAGACAACAAGAATTCACCAACAGGGTTTGTAATTCAGTTTAGCTCAGATGTAGTTCCACATCCTGAATTCACTAGAGGCTTGAAGAAGAAAACAACAGTCTAGAAATATAATGGCCCTGTGAGGTCTTGGTTGACTTTTTGCTGTACTCTTCCTCAAGCAGAGAAATTCAAGAGGATACTAGTTACTTGTTCTCACATACTACAGCCAAGGTACATTCACAGACACTCAGCTGCAGGGTGCAGTGCGGTTTTTTTTATAACACCACGGATACTAGGGCTGTGGGTGGCTCTTTATGAATGCTAAGCAAGGGAGATATATCATAAAGGAACAGTTTTATCCTCAGGTCCCTGGACAACCTTATCCTTACCTTCAGTAATGTACTTGTAGTTGTGTATAATTTACTTGCTCATTGCCTGTTTTACCTGTATTTCCATTTTGTTCCCCTCTCCCACTGGTTCTGGGAACCACCAGGGTTACCTCACTTTTCTGAAACAGCCTTCCTAGTCAAGAAAATATTCAAGTTTCACATGAATCACAGTAAAGCATACAGTGCCTTACCGTGCATCCTTACATGGGCTGAGCTGAAAGTGTGTGAGTAAGAGTTTTGCTAGGTAGGTAATGCAGAATAAATGGTGAGATTCACACTTGTCCTTCTCCCACTCCCTTAGTCAGACCATCAGTACCTGGTGATTGTTTTTTCCCATAGAGAATAAAATACCTGGGGCACGACATCATCCACGTGTCTATTTCCCTGCCATATCTTTTGAGGACATTAGCCATCACAAGTCAAGTGTGAAAGGCAGAAATATCCAACTTGCCTGGAAGGCAGCTTTTTGATAGGGGAGAAGAAAACCAAACAAGAGCCTCTGCTGGGGGAAAGCCAGGGAGACCACAGCTGCCACAAATTAGTGCTTGGCAGCTGTACTGCAGTGTTCCCCAATCTCAGCATCTATAGGTCCAATCTTTGGCACAGCTTTCTCCTGCTCAGTGAGGATGGGAAAGGATACAGAAAGAAAAGAATGAACAGGAGACAAAAGAGTCCCAACAGTAATGAAAATGCACTGGTTCTGCCCTCACACTACTTCTGCCATCCATGTTGACATCTATCTCCACAGCTGCTCTCTCATTTACTTGCACAAGATCCCACAGGTACCTCTTTGTAATTACTGAAATCTGATAGATTCTTGGAATGATGAATTGTAGCTAAGAAGAACAATTCCTACCTGTGCTTCTTTTGTAAAATCCTGAAGTGTGTTGAAGCAAATGGGTAATGCAATATCCTTGTCTATGGAGCTCAAGACTTTACACTGCAGCAGGCATTCTACAGATAGAGGAGGCAAAGGCAGGATGAGTTGTGCTTTTCTCTTTGACCATTTCTGGTTAGGTGAAATCTTCTGGGGTAAGTGAAATCACTAAAGATTGAGCATCCTTTGACTGCCAAGTATGATGTGACAATGTGCTTCTCATCAGTAGCAGAAACCAGCAATGATAATACACATCAACTGTTTTCCTAACAAAGCATCTTAGAAAAGCAGTTAAGATGAAAGAATCATCACTGAAGGTCAATAAAGCCTGACCAATCCATTATTCAATACACTTTTTAAAAATAGAACATTTTCCCATTTCTGTAGATGGCATTTCTACAACACTTGGCAGGAACCTGCAGTCATGCCAGTTCTGATGACACTGAAAAAACATGCCTTGTATTATTTTCCACAGAGGTGGTCTCATATAATTCTGTCAATTCACTCTCATGAATAAACTACACACACACACATTTCTAAATGTTTGCAGGACTAAGCCCTAAATAGCTAAGCTCTCTGCTTCAGTGGGATGGAAGAATTATTTTTTTCTGCTCAGGGAATAGTTGATAACACTAAGTTTTTTATGTACTTGTAATGCACTGCATCATTTTTTTCCCCAGCACTGTACTAAATTTCAGGTAGACTAAAATAAAAAACTAATTATGGGCCACATATATGCAGTCTACTGAATAAAGTGTCTTTTGAAGAGTGTATAATTTAAGCCAGAATTTCTCAGAGGACTAAATGGAGAGTAACCTGACATTTTTTGACACCTGACTGGAGAAATTAACAAATTTCTAAGAGTTGTGTAAGCAAATTGTATGTATGGAGGCCAAATAGAACCGTTAAGAAATTTTCTTCCTGCCTCAAAGATACTGTGAAGACCACACAGCAGTTTTTGCCAGGGTTACTTTCTGCAATGAAGTTAGGATCACTAGTGTTTTGTTTCAATCTGTACAAGTGTTACAGCAATATTTCGTAGTTCTATCTATCTATCTATCTATCTATCTATCTATCTATCTATCTATCTATCTATCTATCTCCAGTGCCCAAAAGGTCCAAACTGAGGGCTTGAATACGGTGAATCTATGGTGATGGTGTTGCTGTTTGTGTACAATGTGTTTCATGACAGAAGGAAGCTTCTCATTCTCCTTCAATCCCTCCTGATTTCTTCTGTTAAAAGTTATTATTGCACTGATGTGTGGAGGAGAATATTCTGAGCATCACAGGCTGAACATTTTCTTCAGGCAAGAGTTGATGAAGCTATGCCACTCACAGATGAGATTAGCAGTCACATTACTTGTACATGGAAACTGGCAGGGTTAGGGCAGAAGATCAAAGCTGCTGTTTTACATAGAGCTTCTTATGGCTTTTTTTTTTTTTTCCCACTTGTCTTTGAGCCTTGCTATATGCTTTCTTGTCTTACCATCTCTGTAGAGTTTTCTTTTGTCCCTGGAATAATTTGATATCTTTGGGGCTTCCCCAGACTGGAATGGATGTGTTTGACAGGTTTGTTGCCTGTTCCCCTTCTCTTTGACTCAAAAGTCATCCCCTATGCTGTAAACATCCCTGCAAACCTTTGCTTTCCTTCTTCTCAAGTTGTTGCTCAGCTATCTATCTGCATGGAGGAGGTAACTGGAAACACGCAGCAGAAGATGGAGTGGAGAACAGTGTCCTCTATAGAATTTTCTTTGGTATGGAGCCTGGTCGGAGGGGTACATCCACATACCACTAACATGGGTAGGTATGGTACCTAGAATGCTTTATCAAGAAAGGCATTATGCTTAGCTTTGAGAAACAGCTCTCAGATTCTTCTTGCTGCTGAGAAATAGCATGTGCCTAGATATATTCCCTTCCAACCAAGCCTTTACAGAGATGTTTAAAAGTGTGGCACAGGAGCCCTGCTAGCGGGGTAACTTTAAATGCATGTGCCCACACATGACTTACTTGGCTAGCAGCTATTGCAATGAAACAAGTTTTGCCAGTAGCTTGGGTCTACATAGTCTTTCTCCCATTAAATAGGTCGTAATGTTGTTTTTTGATTTATGCTCATGTTTACCAGATTCTTACCCTGGCTGACAGACAGCCTGAAGGCATGATGTTGCAAAGGGACAGTGGGATGGCTGGAGGTCTGATGAGAGATGCGTCCCTCGTGCTGCAATGCCGTCTGTATCTCCCCAGAAGCCCCTGTACAGACATACAGGGGGTGAGAGAGGGGAGGAGAAGGGGTCAGGGCAAGCTGTGCTATGCGGTTTGATGATTGTGCAATGCTGTGTCCCCAGGCAGAGACTTCAGTCAGCGCAGCGGTGCACTCCAAGGTCTCCCTGCACCAGACACCTCCACTTATTTTACCAGAATGCATTGCACACAGGCTGTGCAGGAAATCGGATGTAATAGATTTGTGGTTATATTGCGAAAAAAAAAAAAAAAAAGGACTTTTGG
>VXBB01009266.1:14787-27959 GCA_013399915.1 Illadopsis cleaveri | reverse complement strand
GCTGTACCCAGGAGCTTGAGAAGAGAAGGAAAGGGCTGTGGATGTCACTCCCAATTTGCTAACAGGAGTAACATAGTACTGAAGGAAGAGCAGTGAGTTAGGAGAGGTCAGTCCCACAGTGCTGCATTTGTGGTGCTGTCCTCTCCAGAACAGGTGCAGTTGGTACTCAGGGCTTGCCTTCTTGGTTAAACATTCTCCAGGGTACAGGCTTTCCCAGCTCACATCTGCTAGTATTTCTGGATTTGGGATAGTTGCTGTTTCCCTGGAAGTGGGTAGAGGAACTGCTTTATTTTCTGGCAAAAGCCACTGGCATCTAGACAGTTTTACCAGAGCTTATGGAAATATTTTTAGCTGAAACAAATACTGAAGTCAAACTTTTACAGAGTTTGAAAGTATTTATAGGTGTGGTTTACCAAGCAATTCAGGCTGATTTGAACCAGAATTAGTGCTGAAGAAAAGACATTCTGGCCCTTCCCTCTTCTGTCAATTCTCATTTCTGCTCTAAGCTGTAGTAGCAAGCTCATTGGACTCCAAACAATGCCCTCAAAGCTAAGTGACAACTTCCTGCTGGATGAGTGAGCTGAACTGGCTGAGCATGCCAGGTACTAGTGTGAACCCAAAACACTGCAAACAAGGGTGGACAGGACAGGTCTTCCCCTATTAGTGCAACACAGCTTTAGATTAATTTAAGAAACCCAGGAAAAATGGATGATCAAAACTTAGAGTGTTGAAACTAAAGTGCTGACTAATGGCAGAACCTGGTTAAAATCTCTTCTGCGGCAAGCCAGGCAGATTTGCCCCGACCAGAATCTAATACACCTAGCCTTACATATCATATATAAACTCTCTATTACTCTCTCTATTTTTGCCAAAATATTCTGGAATAAAGTAAAACTCAAAAGTAGAAAAAGTAAAACATGAGAAGCACAGAAGTTGCTGCAACAGAGTACCTAACCTCTGTCATCTGTCCTGACTCTAGCTATAAACACACATGCACTCACACACCAGCCACTCTCCAAACAGGAGATGTCAGCCTCGGTCACATTTGTTGATCATTTGCCAGCAGTCTCCCGATCAAAACACATGGACTATGGCTTTAAACTGTGGCTATCATCCAGAAGAGCACCTGCTCCTCTCTGCCCAAAACATGTAGTTATGTTAGCTGGTGCATGCTTAGTTCTGTTAACTGTTTCCCACTAACCTCTCACCATGCTTTTTTTACAAGACAGTTTAGGTAAGCTGAATACCGCACTTACTAAGCTGGCAGAATTAGACTGCCTCTTGCAATCAACCTAAAGGGACTCAGTCAGAACTGGATGTACAGGGCTCTCCAGGAAACCGTACCAGAACATAGGCTGGCTTTAGAACGAGTGGCTTATCTTATTTTCCAGGTGACTTGTTTACCCAGACTATGGATGAACGAGGGCCTCCCTTTCCCAAGACTCTTTCTGCATCATGGGGAGTAATGAAGAGGACTTGTCATTACCTCCAGCTGCCATTTAAAACTCTCTCTGCTCCCTGTAGAAAGTAGTGTAGATGTTTTCCAAAGGTGAGTGCCATTTTCTAGTCTGATTGTTTCAACACTTAATTATTCTGTTCCCACTCCCCAAAGTGTTCTGTTTACTTGGTTTGTTAGAGCTGGCAATCACAGATAGGCTTCAGGGAGCAGAGGTTAGGAGAAGCACATCTGGCTTCCAAGATTTGAAACTGTTTCTGTAATTTGATTCCCTCATGGATTAAAAGCTGGAAGGAAGGACTATAGCTATTTATGATATAGCAAAGCTTCATAGCTTGTGGAATTTGTTCCTCTTGCAAGAACATCCACCTTTTTTTTTGCCCTTGACTCTAATTTCAGTCCTTGGCATCTGGACACTGCACCTTCGATCAACAGATACTAGTACATAATGTCCCCAACCATTCAACAACATTGAGAAACCAATTACTTCACACATTTCCTTCTTTTTCACATTCCCATTTTACCTTCATAACCAGTTTCCTTCCATATAATTAAGAGAAATAGCAGGAGATGGCAGATAACATTGTATAAAGTCTCCCTCTTACTAATGGCTTACACTGCAGCCCTCCTCTCCCGACAGGGGCATCCAGACAGTCCCTTTGTCATGTCAACTACTGCATCTCTGCCCATCAGGAATAAGACAGTGGTATTCCTGGCTGATGCTGGGAAAGGTGAGGACACAACATGTCATCTGAACTTGCCTCTACCATAATACTATGGCTGTGGCTTTAAATACTTTTTACTGTATAACATGGTTTGGACAACATTTCTAATCTACAGTGGGACTGATTCAAACACTAATAGGAGGAAGGACATCCTCACAATTAAGCATGTGTCAGATGAAAACTAAGTGGCAGAGGCAGTTTAATAACCTTGCACCACGCCCTGCCTGATGGCAACAGAGCACTCAGAAAATGCCTGTTGTTGGCAGCGCTAATAAAGGCCTTGTCTGAGTTACAAACATGACACAGTATGTCTCCATCTGGGATTTTCAAGTGTTGGGAAGCACCCTCTGGTCCACAGTGGAGAGTCTTCTGCTGGCCACACAGAGGAAACACTTCTACCAAGCAGAGGAGGCAGAAATCAGACTCTCTCTTGGTGTGAAAGACTGTACTCTTGAACAATGTTTACAGTAAGCAATTCCAGCCCAATTTCTTGCTTGTCTTTTTTCACAATATAGCCAAAGTCACTTACACTACAAGATTTCCATAACTTCATTACGTTTCCTAGATTTGAAAACGACAAATGACTTGACAGATAAGTTTTAAAACTGGAAATTGAAGAAAGAGAATACAACAGCTTCTTGTTACAACTCAAATTACTGTATCTGCAACTGATCTGCTTCCCAAAAATGTCATTAGCACTGTTTGCACGCTTTACTTTTTGGGGTTAACTTCAGCACAGGCATAGAAATGTAAGCCCTTGAGTTGGCTGAGATTAGGTCTGCAGATCAGTTTCTCCAAGCTACAAATGGAAATTGGCTTTAGCTCATGCAAAATGTGGCTCTGGGCCTGGGGGATGTTAATAATAAGGTTGCAGTGGCATAACAGTGTTCATATCTGCTGTATATACATGGATGCAAAGCTCTAAATTCATGTAAGGGAAGGTGGTCTTCTTTCACGCTGTGCTGGTGGCAGGGAGAGGTGGGGCTGAGTGCTGCAGGGGACCTGGCCAGGTTGTTCTTCCACACCTCCCACGTCATGCCCAGGAGCATGGCTTTAGCAGGAAAACCTAGTTGTGCCAGCAGAAGGGTGTCATTTTGCCTCCCTCTCTCCAGTGGGAAAGTGTGGGGAAGCACTGGCTGTGGGAGCACCCCCTGCTCTTGGCCCTTGTCCGGGACTGGTGCAGGGCATGGGAAGGTTGTCATCTTGCCTTTGTCTGGGAAGCCATGTGCGTGTGACCTGTGGGCAGCACCTACCTACCATGTTGTTTGTATTCCCGAGAGTGGATACATTTCTGTAGGTAAAACACCTTCTCTCTTGGTATACTTTTGGCATTCATTTTGTTGTTATTGCGTGTTTCTTACTCCATTGTTTTTTGCATTCAGGAAATTCAGCCCATAGGCTCTGCCTTTGTCCCTCTCTTACTGGGAGCTTTGTGGGTAAGGGGAGTGGTTTATTTGAGTTTAATTTCCTGCTGGTGTTAAACCACCACAACTTCTGTTTGTTATGCAAAGGCACATTGAAGTCATGACTCTGCTGTTGTGTTGTTATGTAGGTGTCTAACAAGGAGTTGTGGCTTCAGACTGATAGTGGATTACAGGAGTTTTTTAATATCAGATTTTGAAACTAATTCTTCTAACAACAGAAACAATTTGCATATGAATTCACTTACCAGTCAAAGTAACAGTTGGCAGAAGTCTCTCTTAGGAGATTACAGACAATTTCTGCCAAAGATTATGTTTTTCCATTGGAGAAAATCTTTTCGTTTGCATTGAAACACATTAAAAACAATGTGCCTCAGAGATAATAATGATAAATATTTGCTAAAAACAAGTGGTTTCCAGCAATTTTATATAAATTGGTGTCACTTCTGGAAATGAAAGGGTGTAGTCTAATGAGCTCTGAAAAAGGCAGGAATGTTCCCCTTAGTGCTTAATGCAGTAGTACAAGTACCCATGAACATCAAACTTGAGTTTAGTGAGACTCCTTTGTGATTATGAAGTCTACTCCTGAGCTCACTGGTGGAATGTGAAAGATGCTTTAAGTCTAGCACACCATAAAGAAAAATATAAAACAGTTGCACCTTTGTTCTCCTCACCAGATGCCATATTTTGGTATTGACAGGTATATCCATGGGAAATTCAGAGATCACATTCACACTGTGCAGCTATGAATTTTGCTGGAGTTGGGCACATGGTTGAACTGATAGTAGAAAGAAGCCCTTGGGATCATCATGTTTATCTATCATGCACTCACTTTGACCTGTGCTCTTCTTCTGTGCAATGCCTGGCTCACCTGGTGCCACAGACTGTTTCACATGAGTGATGTAGCACTCTTTCCTGCAGTTAGCAATTTAAAGCAGAAAGGTGGGTCTGGTAATATTATGAAAATATTATGCTAGCATGAAAGACTGAATGTTTAAGTAACTGAACATCCTTACTGAAGAAGAATGTATAAAACAAGGGAGAATTTCTCTCTGGCATGCTTTTCTATGGTGGCTGTGGGAGTTCTGTAGAGCTTTCGTAGCCATGATAGTAAGAAATAGGACAACAGCATGGTGCTAAGTCACAGCTAGGGAGGTTGTTCTTCCTGTAACTCTCCTTCACCTTCTGCTGAAAAATATTCTCCCTGTTTTGCTAAGTACAAACCAACAGTATGTCTTGGAGAATGAATGGCAAATGGGAAGTCACATGGTAGCTTTTTGTTCATCTATTCATATCTGTCCTGCAGACCCAAACTGACACCAAATTAGGTTCCTTTCTGTATTTGCCTGGGATGACAGCAATAAGTGCCTTGCAGAACACTTCTCAGGCAGGTGTTATTAGCTGGGATAAAAAGGTCTGGAAATCCTCCTCTTCTCTGTAGTACTTGCAAGCTTTGTGCCTTGATTCAGTTCTTGAAGCCGACATGAAAACTGTGTTATTCCATCAGTTCAAACATTCATGCAGCTCCTTTCTGAACCTCTGTGAGCAGATTGATACTGCAAATGATGCCTTAAGCCTCCTCTGAAACCTTTACTGGTACCTGACTAGCAGGTCTAGCAGCTGCAACTGATATTTCCTTCTGACTTTGAGCAACTGAGGAAATTTAGCCCATCCTATCTGATGCTAATTTGGTTATGGTGACTCATTCCTTCCACATTTTTCAGGGTAATTGCTACAACATTCTGCAGCTGCCAACACAATCCCCAGGGGTCTGTAGAAATTTTTTATTTAAAATGTTCTACTTGTAGAGGATGGTGGTTAATTTGGTTAATTTCTTACGTATAACCAAATCTGAGTCTAATCCTAGCTATCAGGTGTTATTGGAAAACACTTCTAAAGAAATATCTTTCCTGCTTCTTCTGCAGATATATACCTTAGGAATGATTAAATAACCATACTATAGGCGTAAGAGAGTAGGATATGTTTCTGTCCTACAACTCACCTGAACCCACACTGGCTTTCATATGCACTGACACATTGCCTTTGGCACAAGATTCCAGACTTGCACCCTTTGTTTTTCCAGTAATACAAGTTTTGGCTTAGCAGTAATTGATTACACTCAGCACTCTGCAGAGTGCTTTTTTCTCACATTTGCAACCAAAAGAAAGACCTAAAAATGACACAAATTTATAGAACTTTGTAGGTAAATTTAGTGATAGCAAGAGTGGCTGCTAACCTTCTCTCTGCACTCCTTTTGCTTAGCTGATTGCTACATCTATTTTGACTTGTAAGCAGTCCTTATGCAGGAGGGTCTGAAAGTGAAGTTGATTCATCTTTCATGGGGACATACTTCTTTGTGGCCAGGCTACAAAATTTGATTTTGCAATGCAATGAGCAGCTGAAAAAGTGAAGCATAAGATGACTCAAAGAGTCATACACATGCATGTCTTTTAACATCAGCATTCTAGCCCCTCTAATGCAAGAATCTTCCCCTCTCTCACATGTTTCTCTGACAACGGTTTTGAAAAGTACAACTTTACCTTCCCCTCCCTGTGCACCACATGCTGGTGTCTCACTCAGTCCTTACTCAGGCAAATTCCAACCCTCTCCCCAGCCCTCCAGCTTCAATTGCTGAGGTGCAGCAGAAGCATCCTGACTATACTTCCAACACATATAGTCCAGAGCTTCTCCAGATGTTACACTCAGCTGTGACCACGCCTGAATCCATAGGGAAGATAGCTCACCAAGCTGCACTATGAATCCTGTGTGGATACAACAGAGTGTGTATTCGTGAGCCTGGGCACAGAGCCACCAGAACTGCCTACTCCATTGCAGCAGGTGCCACATTTCTGCAGGAGGAGTGTGTGTGAGCTCAGGCTGTCAGCATCTCTTTGCCGAGAAATCCATGTAAGGTGCAGCATGTCCAAGCATTCACTCCTGTTTGAGACCCCTTATGACCCTGCCCTGAATTCTTCTTAGTCTTCCTCTCTGCCTAGGGTATGTGAATGCATATTGGCAGTGTAGGTGTCCTAGGCTTGCTGACAGCAGGAGCCAGAGTTTGGGCAAGGTGGTCTGGGCTTGCCTTGTCTCAGGACAGGCCGCTGAATTTTAAGATACATCCAATTGACTCAGTAACAAAATTGCTTTCTGAAAAACGACTTTAAATATGCATGTGTTGGATTTGGACCTCACTCAAAGTAGTCTGGCTGGTGCAGAAATGCTAGGTCAGTTTCGTTAATGCAAAACTGAACCAGGTCCACCAAGGACATCATCTGGCTTTGAGGCAGCATAGCTGCTGCTCCTGTAAAGCTTGCTATGATAAATGGTGTAGCCATACAGAGGAATACCACCTGTTCTCTTCTATATACCGCCCACCTGACTTTTGAAGACCCAAAGACTTCTACCTGCAAAGTCTGAGTGGCTTGGCTGTAACCCTTTTAGAAAGCAAGTACCTTAGGCATTGTTGAAAACCGATTTTCTTTCTCTTTTCTACCCACAGCCTTGTCTTCTGAGTCAGAAAATGCCTGAAAAGAAATGTGAGTGAATTTTTGGTGGGGCGGTGTTGGTGTTGTTTTTTTTCTTTGTTTTGTTTGTTTGGGTTTTTTATTTGTTTGTTAGGGGTTTTTTGTTTGTTTTGGTTTGGTTTTTTGTTTGTTTTTTGGGGGTTGGGGGTTTTTTTGGTGACAGAGTGGACTGAGTTTAACAAATAAAAAATACAATAGAAATAAATTTTAATATTGTGCAGAGTGCTTTTAGGCCACCTTCAAAGATACTGTATTGGTCCATCTCCTCTGACTTAGCCAGCAGCATGCTTCATTTACCTTCTTTGGAGTTACACCTTGGGCATTATTCCTCCATTTCATTGGCAAAGTTGAAATAGTGATGCAATTCAAATTGAGGCACCTGTTTTAAACAATGATGCTGCAACACAGCATCTCTGCAATAAAAAGGTTGCAGAGAATTAGGGATGTAACTTCTCCTTTGAGGGAAGAACACAGCCAATTGAGGCTGAGGACCTGAAATTGGCTCCAGCACAGCCAGCTCTAAAAACTTCACTGTTTCTCTCTGTAAAGACCTGACCAGTTAGGAAACTGGCTCCTTTCTAAACCTCCTTGTTCTGTCAAGCATGTGACATTTGGGAGTTTCTAAACTCTTGTAGTTTCATAACTTTCTCAATCACTTGAATCCTAAAGGTCCTAAATCCTCTAAAACCTATCACTCTTTTCATCTTACCCTTGTGTCCTCACCCTTTTAAGGTGAGAAAAATCATATACATCCACCTCCACCCAAGGCTGCCTCTGGAAGCCCTTGGCCCACCTTAAAACCATTTGCATGTAACCACTGATCTCTTGTGTCTTTCCAAACTCAGCAGCCAGGCCAGCAACAGAACTTCCAAAGATAGTACAACCAGTAATACGCAATAAAAACAACCATATGAAGTACTTTTTTTATTTTAATGCATGCTGCTGCATGCTGGGGACAAATCATTGGCAAAATGGTCTGCACCGAAGTGTTTGCTTCTTCCCTATCTTCTTCAGAAAATTTCTTCAAGATTTGAATCTGGGTGCCAGTAGAATGCTTCTCTAAACTGCAAGGTAATCTGTAACACCTCTGGGCCTAGAGCAGCAAACTTGAGAGTTTGTTTATATTATGGATTTTGAAGACAAAACGAAAATTGTCATTCATTGCTTTATCCTCAAGATTATGTTTTAGCCGCTCTTCTCTGAAGCTACAAAGACGGTTAGTATCCAGCTTCAGTTATTTCACTGTCAGCAGCTAAGCTTATCATGTTCTTTGCATGAACTATACATTCTATACACTTACAACTAAACCTTTTTGACCTTGCAAAGACCTGTATTTTCTCAGTTTCTGGAATGAGTAAGGGCAGGATCTGTGCATCTTTGAAACATAGTTCTAAAAACTGTATAATGAAGCTCTGCTCCTAGTCGCATTCACAAAACACAACGAGGCACTAATAAAAGTGAAGCAACAGAAGGGATGCTCACTTGTAACACTTGACTAGCCTTTTATTTTATCCCCAAATTGTCATCTAGGAAACAATTTATTTTTTTCATCTGTAGCACAGGATTTATAAGAAAGGAATCCAAAGCTATCCTGTGACTGTGATTCACTTTCCTGAGTTTATTACCATGAAAACCGTAAATTACGCAATAGGCTGTGACTTCTAGTCAAAGGTTCATCAAAGAGTCTACTAAGTAATTTACACTCCCAGGTCTGCATTTTACAGTAAATGGAAGCAAGGAACTGTGAGAAACATGCTGTTGGGAAGGGAGAAACAAAAAGAAAGTAAAAGGAGTAGTTTACACACATCTCAAGTACCCATAAACCATCTGGGGAGGTGGGCAAGGGAGGAAACCTTTTCTGGTAGAAACCCAGAAAGTTTTATGACATAAGAAAGACCCCTCCACTTACCAGAATCTGACAGAAGTACTAAACATGTCCGCAGCTGGAAGCTGAAGTATGGTAGTAGCATTAGTTGACAGAGGTAAATACAGGCTGCACAGAGCTGGGCTCTGCACTGTGCCACTTAGAGCAGAGGTTGGAGATGCTGAATGCAGTTTGTCAGAAGCAGAATATCAAAACACAGACAGCTCAGGGTAGGAATGCTTGTAAACCATACTTCTTATTGAGGAATAGACTTTAAAAGAATGGTTAACTATGGAGTGCAGCAATAACTGTGACCTGGGAAAGATTTAATGAAACAAGAGTAAAATAGGCAAAGAAAGGGGAAAGACCAACTAGCATTTTAAGATCTTGCTTAAAACCTTTGCAGCATACACAGGGCAGAGGTGTTGTGCAAAGCTGCCTGCATAGTGTGCCATACCAAGATTGTGCAGCCATCAGGGAGTGATGCTGAGATTTTAAATAAGCAGCACCAGCAGAATCCCTTGTGTGATGAGGGGATATTTAATGTAAAGGACCATTATTGCAGCACAAGTTCTAATGCAGTGTCCTCTCTCTCTGCAGCACAGCATTATCTGGAGAATTCCTGATGACAGACTCAGATTTGCTGTTTTGGTTTCCATTATGAAAAACCACAAAGGAAAAGCTATGTAGCAAACTGCTTTGGATTGCCATTTGTTGAAATGAATGCGGATCCCTCTGCTGCACAGGGACCAGCTCTGCAATAAAAAAACCCCATAAATATTCCTGCAGCATACTAAGAAATCCCACTGAAGTCAAACAGGAGGTTCCCAGAACTTCAGAATGCAGGCATTGCCTTTCCTCAATTCTGACTGTAAAGAAAAGGGAAGTTTTGATGCCCTCCAGCAACAAAATGTGATCAACAGGGATGCAACAAGCAACAGTTTATTTGTAGAAAAATCCTTTAAAATTTACTACAATGTAAGATTAAGGAAAAAATAGTCTTAATATATATACATACAATATATATAAACAAACACATATCGCACCATGAAAATTACATGCTTTTAGAACAGAGAATGGATCATATTCCCTCATATCAATTTTAAAGTTATCACTGCAAGAAACCTTGCTTCCTTTTGTTTTATCCCCATCAAAGTTTTCAAGTACAGGAAGTAAGTAATGCAGGATCTAATAGTAGAAAACCTTTGTTATACACAAATTACAACTGACAGCTAGACAATATTATTCTGCAGTATCCAACACTTGTGTTTTTTGAACTCTATTATAATGATATGAACTTTTACCTGAGGTGCATGGAAATAACGAAGCATGATAATTGGCAAGTTTAAGAGATTTTCACATTATGATTTGACTGTAATTGAAGTTGATTAGGTATCACATCTATACCTACAGTACTGGCACAAGAATGCTCTGCAAGAGTCATCACCAATGACTTAGAAGTGCAGGAAAAATTAACAGGCAAGCACCACTTGCAATAATAAGCATGCAGACAATTTGAGTGAAACAGAGGTAGCATGTTCTTGTAACTCCAGCAGGGTCATTCAAATCAACTGCACTCTCCCTTCTGCAAAAGGCACTCACTTTTTCAGCTAAAAACTATGGGCTTAAGTTTGGTCAGATTGACCACAAATGGTGGATTTCTCTCCTTACAAATATAAAAAAATATTAAGCAGAGGACACAGTGAAAAGAAAAAAAAAAATAGAATGTAAGAAACACACACATAAGGTACTATGTGCTATTCCTCTCCCCCTACCTTTTATGGGGAGAATTACATAAAACAGTTGCAGTGCGTAATCCAAAAGTTAAGACTTTCCAGTTGAAATGGCAGTATTAAGCAGCACATTCTCAATCAGAAATAGTTTTAAACCCGCAGAAGTACACCAGTCTTTTTAATAAAGAGCAACAATTCACAGTTAGGAGTAGAAAGTTTATGCACAAAAAAGGTGGTGCCAGAGAAGGATCCTCTGTTGCAAAAGCTCATAAATTACAGTATGCACTGCAACTTTTATACTGTATCTTTTATCTTTTCTGCACTTTGAAAGGATGACCACACAAAACACCTCCTCTTACCGTGACACTACAGAGCTAATTGAGTTATAAGATGTGCCACTATTGCAACTGGAAGCATAAGCCTCTTGACCATTAGCATCTAAATTAATTTTGAATACAGAAGATGCCTTCAGTAAGAAATCTGCTGCATCTCTGCGACCTAATTCCCTCAGCTTAGACATTAGTATGCCTACAGTGCTGTCAGGTGCATTACTCCATTCCTGCAGAAGAGCATGAACTGGGCTTGAGAGAAAGTAATTTTGTGTTCCATTATTTGTATTGTACTTTGCAACAAGATCTGGGAGGCCCAGGTTCATGGCAAGAAGGCACCAGTCTTTGCCCATTGGATCAGGTGGATCCAAAAGTCGACTTAGTTTTCTTCTGGTCAGTAGATTCAGATCAGAAACATGGATATCCATCCCTAGGCTTCCCTGGGAGTAAACATCAAGACACCCAAAACACAGTATACTGCTAAAGCTCTCTTTATATCCCCCCATAGTGTTAGTTAGTGATGTCTCCTTTTGACTCTGTGCACGGAAGAAGTCTCTAGGCTGGTAAACCATTACTGGTTCATGATGTTCCCTCAGCTGCTGAGGACTAAGGTAATATTTCCCGGTCAGAAGACCAGGTAAGGTTGTGGCTATTAAGTTATCAATGGTGCTGCACACAGAATCCAGAAGTAAACAGCACTTGATCTTCTCTGTTTCCAGTCCTCTAACTTGAACCTCTATACCCTGCCCATGGTTGACCAGCAGCACTAAAAGCTCAGCTCCACGATTCATAATCTTTGATCCATTTACCCACAGACGTATATCAGCATCTCCCTCTGTGCTCTGCTGATGAATCCACCTGCAGAGATTCACCTGAACTTTATGAAAAATTCCACAAGGAAATGGGGTAAGATGTTCCACAGGAACGATTCTAACACCACCATAAATCAGCACTTCATCCTCCTCATCTGTCCAAGACCTGTGGAGATTGTCAGTCTTTATGAGAGCAGGAATATCCACCATTGCTCCACTGCTAAGGTCCCTTGCACAAATATCCATGGCATCCAAAATCTGTATCAGTTCTTCCACGTCACTATCTGTCACCAGACGCTGGATGTCCTCTATGGTATACCGACCTCTATAGTGATGGAGGGCTTTTGGGTTCTCCACTGACAAGACTTTTCCAAGGACATTAGAACAGAGCCAGCGAGGATCCAGAAGCACAACATCTTGAACAGTTTCACTCTGCATAATGTTAATCTGTTTATAAATATGAAAGTTACTGTTTACATCTTGTGAAGTACAAGATGATAGCCCATCTTCTCACCTTCCTAACAGACTGACCTGACAATGTGATTAACACTGCTCACAGGAAAAAAAATGACAGTGCATTTAAATATATGGCAAGTACTCAGAAAAAAAAAACAGATCTTGTTGTTATTTTCCACTAGTAATAAAATGATTAGAGCCCAACAGCTGGAAAGCCTAGTCATGCCCTGCAAGCTGTTTGTATGCAAAGGTGTTATCCTACTATTCAATTTCTAATGGACACATATAAATCTCTCATATGCAGCGAGCATTTTGTTGAAGGTGATAACATAGTGATCCTTTCTGGGTATTTGATATTCTTACAACTATATAGCAATAGTTTTATTGCTATAGCAATAAACTAATTCTTCCTGTCTCAAAGAGATTACATTGAACAAAATAGAAGACACAAGACATTATAAAAACAGAAAGTGTTAATAAGCATTCTCTACTTCTTAAGATGTCTTAAGAGGAAGAGAAAAAAACCAAACAACTTTGGACATTTGCTTAGACTCATAAAGCAATATTCTACCAGAACAGTATCTTGCAAATAACAAGATGGAATTTAGATAAAAATACTTACCTCTCCTATGCTATGTAACTGCTGTGCAATATGCCGTAGATCATTTTCACTTGCTAGGGGATTAAGATGTTCCTGTACATCATACACAAACTGCTGCAAGGACATCAGTTGGTTGGGTCCATTAATTTTTCTCCAAGAAGGCAGTGTGGAGATTATTTTTTCACACAGGTGAGTCATTGGTGGGCAAGTCTTAGAAAAGCACAGAAAGCATCCATTTGAGAATAGTGTTG
>VXBB01009257.1:244-11445 GCA_013399915.1 Illadopsis cleaveri | reverse complement strand
TCATTTGAAACAAGCCCCCCCCAAAAAAACCCAACAAAATAAGATACAGTTTAATTAATATACTTTTAAGCAAACACATCAATTTGTATGAGGAAAGCATGAATTAAAGAACTCGAAAATACATTCAGAACAAATTGGAAAAAGAAAATTTACAATATATCAACTATTCTATTCCAAGCTTTTATTTTCTCCCACACCTCTCACACAGACACAAGAGTTTAATGACAAGACACCCCCCCACCCCCACAATTGCAATTCATCAACCATGGACCACTTTTAATTTTAGTTGAAAGAATTTGGCACAGTATCAGATTATAAACTTCCTTCCTATGTTTGTGGAAGGACACAATGACGGCTCCACTACGGACACCACGCTCCATGAAGAATTCTGTCTAGCACAATACCCATATTAACCAGACAGAGCTATACATTTTAATTTATACAGTCATTACTTCCTTTCAAAGCATGCCTCCCAAGGCAGAAGAAGTGACAATACAAAGGGATTGATTTGTACATAAGGTGAAATGATTATTTAGTACTTACTTTCCATCTTTAGTAATTGCATTGTGCTTGTTTCAAGTATGTGCCAAACCACAGTGAAAATCTAATTTAAAATTAATTAACTGGAGAACTCTACACACATGCCGAAGCTAACTTCTACAAAGCTTCTATCCTTTAAAAATTGACTTCTGCAATTTGCAAATATGCCAGTTCTTGACATACCAATAGGATGCTGGAATGACTTAAAAAATTACTCCAAATATTTGAGCATGACATGAGTTTCAGCAGACTGGTGGTGGCTGTGGTGGGGCGAGAGAGTGCAAAACACAGAAGGGAAAAAAAGATGCTATTAAAAAGACAGGAAGAGAAACACTATAAGAGTGATTGAGAACACATTATTTTCCAATACACAAACTGCAAAAGCTCATAAGGTTATTTTTTCTTCTTCCAGTGAAAATACTAAGAAGCCAAATGGCAAAGATAAACGTTTTCTACTTAGCAAGGACAAAAATTTCCCAAGTAGCTACATATTATATGACAAATCATTATCCTGACTAGACAAGCTACATAGGATTATGTTTAAAACATTTTAGTTGACCACTCTAGAAAATAATTATTAAATATTATTCTCTATACATTGCTCAAAGTAAGTTTACTTTCAGTTATAAAAAGCTTTTATAAGTCAACAGAGTGCTCCAAGGCAACAGGAAAGCTGTAGAGGAAGAGACAAGAGTAACAGTTTACTACTTATTTTCTTCCTATCACTTGATGCACTGATACAGTGAACTTCCACAGTCCCATGAGAGCCCATATTAAACATAATGCATTTTCTATTCATAAAGCAGCACCAGCCTAAATGGCAAACACACCCAGACCAGCCACACACAATAGCTTTCCCTGCATTTGCTCATTTTAATGCTGCAATTAAATCACTCGGCTCTACCAAGTGCTGTCACCAGGACTTTGTTTTGTGACTGCTACAGCAGTTCAAAATTGTTTGTTTGGGAAACAGTACAACTTTTGCAAAGCTTCAGAGTGTTTTCAAAACCAGGATAGGGAAGGCAAATATATCTCAGAAAAGGAAAAATTTATATAAATCTTCATTAATAAGCAGTTTGAACCAATGCAGCAATTATAACAAAAAAATGCACTGACAGCAGCCACAGCATGTTAAAAGATTGTAGAAAAATTAAACAGAACATTGGGCAAGAATAGGAACGTGGCTAATGAGCACATTTTCCATCTAGGCTAAGACTATTTCAGGACAACTCTCTTAATTGCAAAAATGTAAAATGCTGCACTTCCAATTGCATAAAGACTTTACGTAACAAAAGCAGTTCTCTAACCTAGATTACATGTGATTCTTGTCCAAAAACAACAGCAACAACAATCAGAGTCTCTATAGCTTCTGTCCATCTCCCAGGCTGCTTGCACCAAGAAACAACAAACACCACCTTGAAGGTGATGTTGTGCAGCAAATCCTGCATTTAACTTTTAACAGAAAAGATAGCACACAAAACCCCCAAACTGAAAAACAGGAGAGGAAATCAAGGAGGGGAAAAAAGCCTGAAACACTAAGGACCTCTCCACAGTGAAGTCAGATTATCTTTAAGCATGTTGCAAACTCCACTTGATGATCACCAAACTATTACTGAGATTGGCTGAAACAGCAGACCTGCCACTAGAACTTTTGTGCAGACCTTACATTTGATTTTGGGAGCAGATGCTCCAGATGCTGTTTGAGAGAAACCTTGGAAGACCAATGCTGCTTCTGGAAATGCCAACAGAAGAACACCTTGCCACCAGTCATTTCTTGGTCACAAGACAATATAAAGAGGTTGACTAGAAGTCATCTCGAAAGCTTTCTCATCACAGTCATCTGATTCATTTCACAAAATATTTGGCAACAGGAAAGTTAATGAAGAATGACAAGTAAGGTCAGACTTAATAGCAATGAACTCCCCTATTTAGTCAAGAAAGGGATTGTGTCTGCTTGGTATAGTCCTAGGCTTGTCATTATTCTTTTAAGGATTCTGCTTCATCAGGTGGGCTTTTTAATTTGCAAAAACTACTCCAGATTTCACAGATCATCAAATCACTGTGGTTGGAAAGATCTCTAAGGTCAAGTCCAAACATAAATCTGTTGCTGTTCATTTTTCTTGAAACTAAATGATTGGATGATTAAGGAAACTTACAACAAAGTTATTTTCCTGTATGGAGATACGGATAGAAGCACAGAATGGTTTGAGCTGGAAGGGACCTTCATTTCCACCCCTGCCACTAGACACCTGTGACACAGGGACACCTTGCCACTAGATCAGATTGCTGCAAGCCCTATCCAATCTGGTTTTGGACACTTCCAGAGGGAGCAGGCACATACACTCAGAGTGGCTCACCATGAAGACCTGGCATTCTGTTTCTCTTCCCAGAAAGTTACCAGCTTTTGAGGACAGAACTTATTTCCAATATCCATAATTTCCACCAAATTAGATTGTTCAGTGAAGACAGAACTTCGTGGTAAGTCTGAACTAGTGTCTGAAAAGCTCTGAAGTCAATCAGACACGTTTTGACAAAATGCTGTGCATCCTTGTCTAGCTCTCCATATGGTGATGTGGAAAAGCAGCACTCAGATCAGCAGGACAAGGAGTGGCTTTGCTTCATTCCCAGTGCCTGAAGGGTCTCTTGGACCAATGAGCCTACAAAACTTCAACCACGTACTAATATCAAGAAGTTCAAAATCAATGGTCAAGACACTTGAAATTTCGATTTATGTGACCTTAAGACCACAGGAAAATCAACCAATTACGAGGAAGGGGAATTTTTATTTTTACTTTTTCCTCCAGGACATTTCAGGTGATAAGACTTGTAGGCAGCTGTTCCACTGATCAGATGTTTGGAATGGATATTTGGGAACAAACTCTTCTGCTAGAATTTAGCACATATTCCATACTAGGACACAAGGCTTCCGAGAAAATCTTCTGGATGAAGAGAATACACGTGTTTTTAGCAGGGTACTTACAGATTTACAACTACTTTTACTCCAAGGAGAGTCTTTCCAACCCGAAGGAATCTTTATTCTATTACACAGAACAGGTGGTGTTTCTGGTTAGATACATGCAGTTAAACAAATCATTTTTGGACTAGTCACTAGGTCTCAGAAGTATGATGGCAAATTCTGTCAATCAGAGCTGTCACAGGCATTCAAGCTGTTATGCCTGACTGCCACCACCATCAAGATCATAAACAGTTTACTAATATATCCTAGCAAGTACCCTTTATGCAATTTCTTGTTAAACTCATTGCATTTTTTAAATTGACTATCACTATTTTATTTTCCAGACACATTTTTATAGCAGTTGTTCTCTTATAATTTCATAGGTTCTAAAATATAAGTTTCCTGTACAGGTAATTTCTCATGAATACCATCATATCTGGCTTGCCCTGGCACTACAGAAATCCAGTGTAATTCCAAACATTATATTTCAAAAATAATTCAGTTCTCTGTTGAGTAAAACTTTTCTTTTGGCTTGCTTTGCTCCTCTTGCCACACAGTTCTGTGAAAAATCACTTAACACAAAAGACCCAAGTGCTTGTTGCTGACCACAGAAATGAAAGTTCTTCATAATGTTATTTAAATAACTAGATATAAAGAAATTCTAAAATGACATCTTGTGGTTTTAGCTCTTTCATCTGAAAGGACTGGGGACATTTCATTTCTACACTCCCACCAGACATCAATGTGCTCTGCGTGTGCTGTACCCCACATCATACCTGGTTTGCATCTGCAATGCTGCACCATCTCTCTCCTTCAAATGGTCAAGTATTTTAACTATGCACTTTCTCTAACTGTGGTTTTCTGATTGCTTTCAGCATAAACTGAAAACTCAACACAGTTCGCCCAGTATTCTAGGAAAAATTAAATGCTCCTCTGTTTCCTCCATCACTGAATTCAGAGCATGGTCAGGAAGTGTCCCTTCTTTCCTTGGAGCACTTTGTACCACTGCTAAAACTAACAGGTGGAAAGTTTAGGGTCTTATCTGGAGATTTCCTCTGAAGCTACTGGGATTCTGTACAAGCACACAATGTCTCTGTGCATAACCAGACCCTAGAACCACACACTGCAAAGCTATAAATACACATCCTTTGCCACATAGAGGAACATGAACACTTTTACATCATACAATCTGCCATCATCATCTACAAAATAATTCTTTACTTACGAAGGAATTGCTGGCTGTGAGGGTGGGCAGGCCCTGGCACAGGGTGCCCAGAGCAGCTGTGGCTGCCCCTGGATCCCTGGCAGTGTCCAAGGCCAGGCTGGACAGGGCTTGGAGCAGCCTGGGACAGTGGAAGGTGTCCCTGCCCATGGCAGGGGTGGCACTTTAAGGTCCCTTCCAACACAAACTACTCTGTGATTCTGTGATTTTGTGACTCATGGCAGTCCTGGGGGTTTGCTCTCTTCCCAAAGAATAGTACAGATTCTGATATGTTTACACAAAACCTTCAGAAGTATTCAGAGAGTAATGTAGGGCCAGCTTATGCACTTAGAAAAAAATGACTCTTTAGACAGGCAGCCTCTAGTAAAATTTGTGTTTAAGAGCTCTGCTAGTCCAAAAGAAAAGCTTGCAAGCCTGACAACTGCAATACAGAATCTTCCTTGAGAACATGGAGAAAAAGAATAATGAAGATGGTTCTCAACAAACTATTCACTTCCCTCTTACTCTACAGGCTAACCTTCTCCCCACTTTTTTTTCAATCTCACTACAAAAGCAATATATTCAGGCAGATATTACTTGCATGGTACAGTAAGAACTAGTTGTGAAAGAGGTATTTCTTGCCTCCAAAGTCCTAGCTCATTTAAGCCCTAATTCAGATCTGCTGAAAACTAGTTTGTTCTAAAGGCTTAAATGAATCTATAAATCCACCTTTCCCCAAAGGTTCAAACCTAGCTGTATGACAGACATCACAGAATGGTTTAGGTTGGAAAGTACTCTGAAGACCAGCTCATGCCACCCTCCTGGCATGTTTTGTATGAATTAAGACCAACAGAAAACTCTCAGTTCAGACTGAGAGTACAGGCGTATGTATTTATCAGCTACAGAGTCTCATACTGCTGAACAAAAATCCAAAACATTAGCTGGAATGCTAAGAAATTCAGTCTTTTAACAATTACAAGGAATTATTCCAGAGTCAGACTCATTCTGAAATTTTTCATTTAGACATAAAATATTATCCTGTTCCTGACCACAATTCTCTTATGAAACCTAGTTTTAAATTTATTACCTACCCAATTCAGCACAAGAGTGACAAGGTCTCAACTCTGTCATTATTAATATCCACAAAAGGAATACAGGGTTTGGATCCCAGCCAAGGAAAATCTGTCCATTGTACTGCAGCATTTCTACCAGTAACAGTCTACTTCAAGCCTCACAAAATGCTCAAAAATTAAGGGGGAAAGAGAGCAGTGTTTGGCACAAATACTGGAAGAAATACTATCTGGAGATCTAGAAAGGACAAATGAAAGCATTTGCTTACCATGCTAAATAAAAATAACACATGAGAGCCTATCAGACCAACTTGCTCCCCACTTGGCATAAGCAAGCCCCTGATGATAGTCTAACCAAGGAAGTTTTTTTACCCTGAACTCTTGGATGTACATTCACATCAGGAATGGGTTTACATCACAACAGCCATTTACACGTAAGCAACAGCCTTCCTGTCAGCCAGCCAAGTCATACCTCAGTTAGAGATGTCAGCCATTCTCCTACCCACAGCTACTCCACCTTCCCAGCTGCACACCATCCCCACTCTTTGTCTCACTGGACAGAAACAGCAGATGGAAAGGACCAGGAGACAATATGGGACAGTCAGGCAAGAAGAGAGTTGCTTCTGTACCTGCCTCTCCAGCCTCTCATCTATCTAGTCCTTCCTTTTACTTTACACAGCACCTGATTTTAAAATGCTTAGTTTTATAAACTCCAATATTTGATGAAAGATAAAATGAATAAAGTTGCATTCCAGCTATGGTGCTGGTAACATTTCTCCCCTCTTGCTCCAGCCCTTCACCCAGTCAGCCTGCACAAAAGCAGCATGTCACTTCAGTCTGAGCCATGTCCCCTCACCTGTAACAATCACCATCACCCAGACATCAACTGACAGAGCTTGGCAGCACAGCTCTGGGCTTCATGTATATTCAAAACCCAAATACAAATCTAATTACTTAGAAGAAAGCAAAAATTCACACTTTCCTATAAAGATCCTAATTGAATTTCCATGTAATGCAGAAATTTATTTTTCAATAATGGAAATCCATTCTTTTCAACCAGGATGTCTATTCCTAGGTGCCACATTCTTTTCTTGTTAATAGTATTTTTCTTTCCCCAAAATGAGTCACTCTGGAAAATGCCATTCGCTTAAAAGAGAAAAATTGACAAACAACCCCAACTGTCACAAAAATGAATGTTCATGTTCAGCGCTACAACTACCACATACCAATAACTTAAACCTCAATCACGAAAGTACCAAATTACTCAACAATAGTAACTGGCCTCAGGACAAGGAAATAAAACTTAAATCTGCAACTGTGAAAATAGTTTCTACTAATACACTGCTTAGCACATGATCTGTTTGGCTTTGCTCTGTTTTGGCTGAGAAGTCTTTCGCAGAAAGACGGAAAAAGTTTTTGATGGCTTATTCAAAAGGAAAAATAGCCATTTATCAGGTTATATAAAAATCTCATACTTGTGTTGGAAACTACAGTTTGGCAGAACACATTCAATTACCACTGGGTCTTCTAGAACATTAGGTAAAAAATAACGATGGTATAATCGCATTAAGGGTTTGTCTTTGTTGGTTTAAGACAAAGATTTTAGTCAAAAGCCTCATTAAATCTTAGATCATTCTGTGCAGAGCTTAGCTCCTCTGTGGGTCTACAAAAACAAGGAAGCACAACTATAATCCATAGAAATAAAAGAAAGATGGAAAGACTTCCAAGTTTTTAATGCTTAAAAGTAGAGGAACATTTTCCTGCCTTGAACAAAAATTATGCATTAGAAACTATGGCTGTCAAAATTAAATTATTTGTGAAATCAACCCTCAAAATCAGAGTCAAACACTTTAGTCCATATAGGCAACACTGCAAGTTTGTGCTCTTAAGAACTCAACAAGGCTCAAGGCAAAACATACTCTGAGCCACATCCAGATGGTGTGTGGCTCCAGTAAGGCTGTAGTACCTCAAAATTACAAAATTAATTATAGCCAAGATTTTCACAGTATTTCCTCTTATGACAGAATAGTTCGGGTTGAAAAAGCTCCTCTCATTTCAGCCCCCTGCCATGGGCAGGGGCATCTTCCACTGTCCCAGGCTGCTCCAAATCCTGTCCAGTCTGGCCTTGAACACTGCCAGGGATGGGACTTCTCTTATCCTTCAAAAGATTTTTGTCTCACATTCTGCAAATTCAGTGTATTCTTTGCATACTGACCACAATAAAAAAATGCAAACAACCAAATTTAAAACAAGGTTGCTTAGGAAAATAAAAGCACAGTTTTATGATCTGAGTCAAGGAGCAAAGCTTCTGTACAGATCTGCAAGACCGCAATATTGAATGGCAAATGTACACAGAAATGCACACAAATATTTTCACTGCAGATTAAAGAGAGTCAAGTGTCCATCTGATTCTGAGCTTTGTTGCTGTTCAAAGTTTTGCTTTCACAACACACTTTTGTTTTCCTTCATCTCCCTCAGAGATCCAGCAAAACCTATCACAGTCATCTAAAAGCACAGGATTCCTTTGCACCACGCACATTCAAAAGGCAGAATGACAATTTCTACTTGCAATAATGACTTGTTTATGGAGGTAGTTCATTAACCATCTCCTTCTGGACAGGTGCTCAGCACTGGCAGGACAGGTACCACCTTCTGCAAGGAATATTCTTGTCTGGTAAGTACTATTATTAAAAAAGAGTTCATCCACAGGCTCCTTAAGTAGACTATTCTTTATATTTAAGCATTGTAGTTGAGCAGACTGAAATCACAAATTAAGGCTTCTCCTCTGATAAAAACATTGAAAGGCAAATAAAACTGTTTCAGAACTTCAACTAATTTGATCATGACAACAAATTTACACATATAAAATGTGCCACTCCTATCACGAGCTGAACATATTTCATATCATATGAATAAACTCCTCTTTCACCTTGTACATGTCAAAAAGTCTACCAGACTTCAGGAGTTATTTGGTGAATGGGTTAAAAGACAGATTTTCCTTGCAGATGCATTAAAAAAAAAAAATCCATCATCATTTATTTCAGGGAAGGAGCAAGAAGCTTAAAGATGAAAGGGAACAGGGAACTAAACAGAGAGTACATAGACACTCTTTTCTCTACCCTTGTTTTATCTGTAATGTATCAATAATAAAATAAATATAAAATCTTAAAGAAAAATGCAAAATAACAGACAACTTCACAGAAGTGGTAATCCAGCGGCCTACAGGAGAAAAGAGAACACCCAGCAAATGGAGCTAGCTAATCAATATTTCCAGACAGGCAGTGCACAGCATTGCCTTTTCATTCCTTTAGTCTTTACACACACGATCAATCAATAAAACCACAAAATTTAACTATTAAAAGGAGTTTCACACGCCAGGCAATGTAACTCCCCTGCTCTGCTGAACATGGACAATGGTTAAAAGGAGTGATCTGATGTCTGAATACTCCTACTCCATAACATGGCACAGACATCTGGCAGGACAATGAAGGGGAAACAGTTAATGTGTTATTCAGTAACATGTAATTTATTAACAAATGCAGCTTCGGATGGATTTAATCCATGAGCAGACCTGAAAAACAGTTCTTAAGAAAGAACAATAGAAAGCCAAAGAATTTGTTGTGCTTTATCAATGTTCCTCATCCCGACTGGAAATGCAGCTCAGTTTCTCCTATCTGTTCACTTTCCAACTTGTCCAGGGCACGTGTCAATTATCAGACATCAAGTTTAAACCCTTCATAACACGGCATCAGTGCATCTGGAACTAAACAGATCATCCTTTTTCCTGACCTATCCAACTATGTTCATGAGAAATCGTGTAGCTAAACACCACAGTCTGAGCAGTTTAGTGCAGGTATTTTAAAAATTATGAAGAATAAATCCCCTATGGACTTGTAAGTTGCAGGTGTTATTTTAATATCCCACATTAGTGCAAAAAACCCCAATCTTTTGAGTCATTAATGATACAAAGTCTGCATCTGCCGTCCCAAAGGAGCACCATCAAAAAGTTCAAGATCATAAAACCCTGGAATGGTTTGTGTTGAAGGGACCTTAAAGCCCATCCAGTTCCAATCTCCTGCCATGGGCAGGGACACCTTCCACTGTCCCAGGTTGCTCCAAGCCCTGTCCAGCCTGGCCTGGGACANCTCTGCAGGTGGGCTCTGACCTGAGCACAGTATCTGTTAACACTGTACCACAAGTGCAGCAGGCTACAGGAAGAAAGTACTGAACCTTTAACTCACAGATTTTGGACTGCTTCTTAGACAGCACGGATGGTCAAGCATCTTTGTCTTTTGAAATGTGCACAAAAATGAACTGAAAAAATACTGGTACTTTTTAAAGCTTTGTCACATTCATTGCTAAAATAAAGATTAGGTAGGAAATGAACACTCTTGTTGACACTGGTTTATAAGGTTAAGATTATGGATTTCTTACCATCCCCTAGTTGAAATTTATAGCATTTAAAGAAAAAGTCAAATATAACTGGTTTTGCTGCTCAAGTTTGGTTTTTTACATATCTGATTATAGACATTTTCTAATTATAAACATTGTCTATCTCAATTTCAATTTCCATAATTCTCTAGAGCTAAGAAGAATTTGGAAAGCAAGAAATACCTCCTTTTCAGCCATACAAAATTCCTTTTTTCTAGTCCTAATCCTTTCAAAACATCAACTTTCAAAACTTTGCTACAATACACCAGCTCGCTTCTTGGTTTCCTTTAACAAGCAATTTCCCCTAAAGAATTAAAGAAAAATCATCTTGAGCCAATAGGTTTTCTCTTCTCTTTTATAACAGGTTATTTGAAGCTGCTCAGGTTTTGGAATATCAGGATAAATGTCAGGGAGATAAATCACCAACACACCTCGTGAAACTTGCTGCTGCACTCCTAGTAAACAAGCTGAAGCATATGGTTACAATTAGGGTTTGTACGACCACAGAAATCAGAAGCTCTAGTCATGAACCACAGCCTCGGGGTGCTGTGCACTGATGGTCCCTGCTCCAAGCAGCTGACAGGCTAAAGAGAGAGACAGCACAGCTCCCAGACAGCACAAGCCTGGGCAGTGCCAGGAAGACATCACAGAAAAGGGGATTTACAGACTTTAAAAACACATAAGCCTCCACAATGTTAAGTATAAAAAATTTTGTCACTGTCACAAGGGTGGAGTGGTGGCAGTCAAGGGTCCCCAGGAGCACCAGTCTCTCCAAAAAAAGAAGGAAAACGTAATTTCACAGAATCTCAGAACGGGTAAGGGTGGAAGGCGCCACAGTGGATCATCTGGGCCCAGCTCCCTCCTGCAGCAGGGTCATCCCAGAGCAGTGGCACAAGATTGTGTCCAGGTGGGACTGGAATATCCCCAGCAAGGGAGGCTCCACACTCTCTCTGGTCTGTCTCAGTGCTCAGTCACTACACAGGGAAGTTCTTCCTCATGTCCA
>VXBB01009251.1:9938-29440 GCA_013399915.1 Illadopsis cleaveri | reverse complement strand
TAGCAACAATATCAATTAAAGGTTTTGTTTAAGAGGACTGCAAGACATTGACAGTGAATAATTGTAATTGTAAGCCAAGTAAGATGACTAAAAAGTTCATCTCAGTAAATATCCCTGATAACTCCTTGTGGCATCTTTTTTACTTAACAGTGATTCTGTTTAGTCCTAAAAAGCAGTCAGCTGATACACGTATCCAAATGTTCTGATGTTATGTTGATGTTGATGTTATCTAAAATGTGATTGCATAAGTTTAAGATAAATACTGCATATAACCTTTTTTTAATGTATTTTACGATTTAAATGAAAATATAGATCATCNTTTTTTTAATGTATTTTACGATTGAAATGAAAATATAGCTCATCAAACTGGAAAATTTTCAGAAATTCAAGTGATGATGATGATGATGATATAAAGCATCAGACTTTGACCTGATGAAACTCACAGAGCTGCAGCTCCAAAATGTTTGGCAATCATTTCTTGGCTTCTAGACATTTGTTAAAGCAAGATAAAATCAGCCTGAGTCAAGGCAAATCCAGAAGATCCTAAAACTCTGCACTGATGGATTGATCTAAAACTTTCTATCAATCAAAAATAATACTTACTAGATTTTGAGATTTGAAGAAAAAATCTTTTAGGCTTTAGAAGTTCTAAATTCTTAATTTACTCCTTTTTTATTTATTTGGCTCTAAACAGATAATATGTTTGGGTTTTCTGGGATTTCCTATGCATTGTGCTTAAAGTTTCATGTAAAATTCAACTCCTGTGCTTCTGAAAATAGAGGCCAAAATAATCCTAACCAGTAACCTTAGTGAATGTCAGGGAAAGAGCCCAAGTCCATTGTGCAAGGATAAAAACAGTAACTTTCACATTTTCCTGAATATATTGTTTGTCATTCACTTACTATTCATCCAAACCAATTCAATACAATCTGCTTACAATTGTCTTTAGTTTGTAAAGCGTGTGTCTCAAATGTACTAGTGCAATCTGGCCAAATGTTTTAGGTGTGCTCTAACTTCCCTTTTGCTTGGTAAATATTGTGAAAGGCTTGTTCAGTAGCAAAGAAAGGCATTATCAAGAAAGGATGTGATTACTAATACACTCTGATTTGATTTCAGAAATCCTTCACCCTGCATCTGTAATCCCTGGATAAAGAATTGTTATGCCATTTAAACACTTTTAAAGAGTGGCATAAATCCATGTTCAAAAATCACATAGATAGATCTCATTTTTAAGCTTCACACATCACTGATTATTTTTGTCATAGCTCCAGAAAAAAATACAGAAATCCAAATAAAAGATCTGCAATTTATAAATTTAAGACCATCTTTCTCACCCTTCCTTCTGAGAACATCTACTTTAACAAAAGTTATGATTGGAATGATTCTAATTTATTCAATAACCCCAGGCATAAAAGTTTCTAGCTTATTTCTAGCATTGTTTGGTATAGATAATGTACTTTCTCAGTGGGTGAATCTGAGAATCTAGATAAGCTATTAGAAACACATACAAAGACCATCAAAAGCTACAGTAGTTTCTATCAGGAATCAGAATAGCTGATGTCTGCTTCCAAGAACTAGGGAATGGTGAAGGTGTTTGTTAACCATGCAGAGGCTGCATTGAAGATATGATCTGGAGTAACACCTGTTTAAATAAATTTTTTGTATTCTATCTTCAAGGAACTGACAACTAGACTTGCTTTGCATGCAGTCCTTTATAATTTACCTTGAATATAAAAGTCATGCTGGAAAGAAAGAGAAAAGATAATTTCCTCCTAAACCAAAAAAGTTCTCTCATAATATTAGATGAACAGTAGATTTACTTAAGTGACACTTTCTTCCTTGTCAATGATAAAATATTGATGAAGTTTTTTCAGTCATCCCATCACCATGGGTCTGTGTTTGACCCTGGCTACTATCACCAGGCCCAGTCCTGACACCCATCTGCAGTATGATATTACAGCTGGAACTCAGTCTACCCGTATCCCCACACAGCTGGGTGATGTCCTGCTCTGGTGCTACCCTATGGAATCCCCACCACTCCTGGCCTCAAGAGATCCCCTATCCCACATAACACCCTGAAATATATTGTGGAAAGTTAGATCATAGAAACACAAGACAGATCACATTTAACACATTTAACACCTTTATTAATTATCTGGATGATAGAGGAAAGGCTCAAGGAAGACCTGATCAAAGCACGTACAAATCTGAAGAGAGTGTGCAAAGATGATGAAATCAGGCTCTTTTCAGAGGTGTCTAATGACAAGATCAGAGGAAATGAGCAGAAACTAAAACATAGGAAGGTCTATCTGAACACAGAAAAACCCCTCTTCTTCCCTTCTGGGAACTGACCACTGAAAAAGTCCAGAAAGATTGTGGGATCCCTATCCATGTAGATGAAAAGCCATTCTGGACATGTGTCTTGGAAAACCAGTCTAGGTAACCCTATGTAAATAGAAGTTGTCAACTAGGTGTAATCCAGAGGTTCATTCCGATTTCAACCTTTCCTTATGCCTGCTGGCTGAATCCTCACTATGCAGAAATACTTTTTGACATCATAACTTCCATTCATTGCCTTTGTTTCTCCTATCCTAAAGGAAGAGCTAATTTTCAATCTTGTGGTACTCCTAATATGGTAGATGTAGTAAACTGTTTTCAAAACCTTCTTTATGACTTCATTTGGTAATAAATTGATCAAAAGTAATTGAAACCATTTATATAGCAAGAGAAGAACTTGCTGTGATGCAGATTGAATAGTCAGTAGACTAGATGACTAGCCACAAACACCAAATCCTACTGTTCCTTGTGTAGGAATATACAGCAAAAAGTCTTGAGATATTTCATTGGTTTGATTTAGAAGATGGGAGATCACTGCAAGGTATGGAGTCCAAATAATCTGGTTTTTTTTTAGTGTGAGACTGTCAATCATAATATAGGTTTACTAAGCCAAGAAATCATGTACAAGAAAGATTTTTTTTTTTTTTTAATAATGAGTGAGGAAACAAAATGCACGTAAAACTTCTTGTCAGACATAATAAAATTTAGTCAACCTATAATATAGTATTAGATTTTATAGGCTTGCAGGCAGCAATTAAGATTCTTCACTAAATCTAGTTTTGTATCTAATTTAATTCCTTAGGAGTATTTTCAATGCAAAATCTAATTATCAAGGTTATTATGGCTATGCTATTACAGATTGCATACTATTTGCATTCAAACATACAGAAAAAAAAGTGAGAAGTCAAATATCTTTACTAAATGGAGAAAGTATAACTGTAACAGTTTAAAGAGGTGCAATATTTTTCCTCCCTTGTTTTGACAGTGGTACTTTAATTAATAAAAAAGCTGAATGTTGATTTAATGAATTCAGTCATTTCTCACCTATCATAATACATTCTTAGTAATCCAGGTAGCAGATAATTAATTTTTTTTTACTTAATATAGAAGATTGGTGTAAATCTTAGTATTAATTTTAATATACTTGAAGGTCGTACTTACATATTGCAGATTCTTTCTGCTTACACAATCAAAAACCACAGAGTAAACACACTGTTATAACTAAATTCAGATATTCAGCAAAGAAGCTGGGACTATGTTATACCATATCAGATCTTAAAAAACACACTTGCCCTAGGCATTTCCGCAATCTATAAATTCCGTATCTTACACAATGTAAAACTCAGCTTTCTTGTTGAGAATTATCTTCTTGAACTGTTTAACTTCTGAACACATTAAACTACAAGTAATAAACAGTTCAAACCTGATTTCTTTCCTAAAGCAATTCAAATACAATTCTGCTTGTTAAGTACAACTTCAATATGCTTCACTACATAAAACTAAAAAAATAAATATTCCTCAGGGTCTTTGTCTCAAAGCACTTTATGCTGAACAAATATAGGTTTTGCTCAAATTTTCATCATAAATCTGATTCCCATGCAATTTCCTTCTTCTCATTCCTATAAAAATGTTATCAGATCCTACAACATGCCTACATAGTTAGCTGTACCATTGAAATGAAAGCAGAGTCAGTCAGGACTTTTTAAACCTAATCATATTAGTTAGATTTTCAGAACCTTTCTCACACCTTTCAGAATACTGGCATCCAGAATTAATAATCTAAAGGAGGGTGAGAAGCTAGGGAGGAAACAAAACTAAATCAAACCAGATCAAGACAAGCCAAACCTAAACTATCTCTCTTCAGCCAACAGATTCTTCTGTACTTTTTCTGTTATTCCAGTTTCATTTACCTCAGTAATGAGGCTATCTGTACACAGATCTTTTTAGCCCTTCTTACTGTTTTTAATCATCTGCCACCTAACAATGGCTTTACTTTTGCATTGCTATCTTGAAAAAATACACATATTTTTGATTTCTGTCAAATTTAATATTTTAGTTTTTCATGAGGCAAGGAATGGTTTGCATATGTCAGCCGGGTCATACGGGAAAACTGTCAAGAACGCCTTTATTCCAGTTGTCATAAGAAAATAGTGGAAAAATCATAATCAATATCCTTTACCAACTTATTATTGTTCTTGTTGTTTTGGTTATCATTAATACCACTAATACTATTTCCAATAGACAGTTTTTTAGAGAAACCAGTTCATGTGCATTAACTTTTTTCCTTTGAGATTTCATAATGACACCTAGTTCAAATTGAAACTGCAGTTCAGCATATATGATTTCTACCAGGTTTGGTGTAAGTCCACAGTCATTTTCAGTCATTTTGTGTCAAAAACTACTATTGTCTATTCAAATTAGGCCAAGAAGGGTTGAAAATTATTTAATGTTTTCACCAGCTTGAAGGAATCGGTGAAGTGGTTCTTGTGAGTTCAAAGAAATTGCAATTGAATAATAGTCCTTGCTAATAGAACTATTAAATTCCTGGTATGAAAGCAAATTCATTGTGTCGTCTGTATAAAGATAGTTTTGATGAATGTTTAGCCTAGACTATGAAAAACAATGTCAGGGAGGAGTTGTGGCTGCTCTCCATGGGGAGGCAACCCAGAGAAAAGGTGACTGCAAGAGTGTAGAGTAGCACCATCCTATGGCCTTGATCCAGAGCACAGATGTATCAAGTCAGGGCCAGGATCAGACACAGAAATACTCTACTGGGGTACGGTAGGGTGAGAGCAGGATTGAAAGCTGTGTCCAAGGAATCATACTGGGTCATGACTCAGGCAATATGATCCTGGGCACAGGCACAGTATTGATCTGCTACATGGCTCAGGCAAGGGCAGCAAAAACAGACTTTGCTGGAAAAGAGTTTCCCAGAGAAGGTGAGCACCCCAAACTTCCTGTTTCTCATCAGGGAGAAACTTTGGAGGCAAACTTTGACCAAATATCTTCATTCATTCCACTTAACGCCTTAACTGATTCCACTGAACACCCTAACTCAGCCCAGTAAACTTCTGGGAAGGGGACTGCAGTCAGGATCCTTACAGAAAGGTCAATGAAAAAAATGGCATCTGTCAATCATTTCCAGTAAAACTTTTTTGATTTTGCTTCACTTAGGTAAAATTTCAGCTGAAAGTTATTTTAGCTAGTTACATTTTTAGATTTAAAGAGTGAGTTTATTTATGGAATTCTGACTATTAAAATTGAAAGATATGTACAAACACTAAGGAATGTAATTTATGAATGCCACTGGATTATTAATACTTATTCCTGGTATTTTAAAACAATAGCTCCTTCTGTCAGCTTGAAAAATGCTACAGAGTTTTTCCAGGCTTATTCATTCAGCCATATCCTAATTCTTAAAAAAACTCATTCACATGTTCAATTTCCCGGTGTAGAAAGTGATGTCTATGATTTTCATGTAGAAAAGTTAATTTAAGTTACAAATCTAAAAAGAATTACACACTATTAGATATATATGTTTATAGGAAAAACATTTGAAATCTGTATTTAGGCTTTGTAAATTATTTTTCATGTCTTTGAAGCCTATCTCTTGTAACAACTACTATTTTAACTAATGATTTAAGAATTTTTTGCTCTTTTTTCAGTTTTATTGGCCTATCTGAAAACTTCTATTTCAAAAGTAAAAATTGATATAGAATTTTAAAATACTGTTTTAAGTTCATTTTAAGATTCTTGTCAAGGTTTTCAAAATAATAACTTGGGTGTGACTTTGAACTGTAGGTTTCATTTTTACTGTGTTGCTCATGTTATAGGTATTCCATATTAAGATTATGTATAAAGATCTGTATTATGTACTCCTCTGATATGAGATAGAATGTACTAAAATCGATGAAGTAGTTAATTAACATCACCTGATATTTTTGTCACAAAACTTATTTGAATATACTTTAAAAAAAAATTCATGCCTTTTCTAAGTCTTAACTAAAAAAATTTGAGAGCTGTAGGTGACATCTGTGGCCCCACTATGTCACTATAGAAACTAGTTTATGTGCTTTAGGGTACACAAGCAACTAGATTATGCTTGTGTACACTAGAGCACATAAACTAGTTTCTAGTGTAGAAACTGCTTTCTCAGTGCTCTGTGGAACAATGTCATGATGTAACAAAACAGAATTCAAAGATCATCCAGTGTTGTTATAGGTTACAGGGTGGAAAAGACTGAGCATAGACAGATATAAGGCTACAAGTCAAAAGCACTACAGACTTGAAACAGGTTTGTAGCTGAGTAATTGCTTTGTCAAAAATCCAGAAAACCATAAATGACTGTAGGGTCCAACTACAGAATCAAATTTATTGTGTGATTGGCATTTTTCCACCAGCAATATTTTTAGCTAAATTATTAAAGGGCAGTCAAAGATAAAATGTCTGAGAGTCTGAAGTGGCTGATACATGGGTAAGGCTGCAAGAAAAAATTATCTCTGCTGATGATATACAAAGCTGGTACACGAACAAATAGGAAATTCAGTAATAAGGGCTGTCAATACAACACATTCTTCAAACAGTAAAATCAATAGGACAAACAAAAGTTAAACTCTGGCAGCACAAACTGATTTTGCACTTTTCCACCTCAAGAATGAATTCACTCTTAGGAGGAGCAGCCGAATTTTTTTCCTCAACTGTTTGACAGTGCTACTCTTCCATAAGCTTGTGCTGTATAAGAAAAAGTTAAATGATGGGAAAAGCAAATAACCTTCTAAGTTAGCAAAAGGATATCTTACACCTGAATAGGCAACAAATTATTAAGCTAGAAGCGTCAAAAGAAGGAGATGAGAAAATTCAGAGAACTTGTATTATATTTAGTAATTATAGCATAGTATGCCAGTCAGTCTCTGTAGGGAAATAACTTATTGTCACTAAGTCACATTACTATGAATGAAAGATATATTGATGAAAAATTTCACTTCAGGCAAAAGAGCTTTAATCCCACCTAGTCATGCAATTATGGACCAGTTAAGGATACTCATATATCATTTGTATTTTCCACAGCTTTTTTTGTTATCTGAGGAATTCTGTTGAACTTTCCCAGAATGCACTGTCATGACAAATAGTCTTAGTTCTGGGGCTCTCTTCATCTGTAAATGACAAATTTTGATTCAAATTATACTAGTTGTCTGTTTTGGGGGCTCATAACAGTATACCAAGAAAGGAATATGGAATTTCCCCACATTTATAGAGTATTCTGTTAATCGATTTTGTTCTTCTCTGACATACTCATCATATTCTGCAACAAACAAAAGTTCAGAGTCCACTAGTTTTGCCTTTTTGGTGGAGCGAATTAGGTGTCAACTAGTTTTTATCTAGAACCAAGACCAAAAATTAAAGAAAATTCCTGTATACTGAGACCATGATGATTTATTTCTTATATTGGAATATCTCACCTTCACTGAGAGCTATGCATGGATATTTATTTCCATTTATATTAAAAACATTTTCTTTGTTATAATTATCATGTGCTTCAGATGGTTTGGGCTGTGTTAAATATGAGTCAGTTTCATACGGAAATATGTTTTTAATCTTTTGTTTCCTCTGAATTCTGCAAATGAACTAAATAGTCAATAAAATTCTTAGCTGATTAGGATTTCAACTAAAAATATATAGAAGTATTTTTCTCGCATTTTCTTAGGTGGGGAAAACACTAAACTACTTTTCTAAAGAATACAGAAAAGTACAAGAGCACACTGCAGCAAAACTTAAACATTTTCATTAATGAAAACATTTTGAAAATAAAAAACCTTGGATACGAATGAATGTTTATAAAGTACAGAGCCTTCAACTGTAATGCCTGTACACCAGTAACACTATTAGATTAAAGGTCTCAGAATGGAAAGCAGCATGAATGTAGGAATGACTAACAAGGAGATATAATAAAAAAATTAGAAACTATTTCAACAAGGAGTTACAGTTTAGGTGATCCTTGGCTCCCATACAAGGTCTTTTCACAGAGAAAAAAAACCCAAAAAAACACCAAAAAACCAAAAAAACCACCAGGGAAAAGAAACTAAGGCCCAGCAGCCAATAAGGTGGAGACTTGAGACACAGTTCCTGGAAGGTTGTTAGCCTAACTTTGTTCATTCTTGCAAGAGATCATGAAAATAACTATGTGCTTAAACTCCCAAATTAGACTTGAATAGAGTGGATAATACTGCAATTCTGTTTTGGGTAAAGAGGATTCAGTTGAAATAACAAACCGGAAGGACTCACTTAGAAGCTAAAACCTCATTCTTCCTTCTCATTAAGAAGAGCTGTGTACAGTGATATTCAGTGTCATTGCACTACTCTGTATGATGCACAAGCAGGACACTCTTTTTCCCTGATTGTGATGAGAAACTGTATTCTGAATAACGATTTGCAAACCCAAACCCAGATATGAGGTAAGGCTTAAATGAAAGCTTTCAAAGCAAGCTGTTTAAAATGTTACATTTAAACAATTTAGTAATTTTGAAAATCATGCAAAAACAGCTGAAGATTGAAATGTAGTCTTTGGAGGCCAAACAGTTAGAACTAATCTCTTATTTATGAAAAAACTATATGAAGTAGTTTGATCTTTCTTCTTTTCCTTAAACATTGAAATAAGCGTGCTTGGAATGCATCTATCCTCTCAGCACTGGAAATAGGACATTATTTAATGCAGATTAAAAGTTCATGTAACGTCAAAGCCATCTTTTCTGGTAAAGGGACCTCACTATTCTGCATGCTAGTTTCCTGTCTTGGAGTCTACAACCTTCTTTCCATGTAGCAAAAATGCCTGATGTAAAACAACATCCAGAATTGTAACCCCTCTTGATAATTATAGAATTGCTTAAATAAATCACATTATTTAAGTAGGCTGGGATTGGAAAATTCCTTGGACAAGAAGGAAAATCTGAAATTTTCAAGAAAAAGTCTTAAAAAAACCCCAAAACAACAATGAAAGGACTTGTCACCATGTTGAAAAAAAAAAAAAAGCAAGGATGAGGCAGAGGAAGAAATAGTTTTATGCACACTTCCCTGTCAGAGAATCTCTGGAGACAGCTATGCTACATTTCAGGGTTTCCTGCAAACATGCTTGGTTGCTCAGTCTGCCATCATCTCTGTGGGCTGCATTCCAGATGAGAACATGTGGGAAAGCACAGTGTCTAAGCTTCATGTTAGTCAGGGAGGTTAGCCAAATGTCTGAAACTGATAACTGGGAGCAGGGCCAGCAAATTCTTGGCACTTGATATGTGGTTAGGTTTTTGGGGAACTAAGCCAAGGAAATCATTATAGGACTCATCAAAAAAAATCTATTGAGTGTGTTCTAAATAATGTTCTTGCTGTACTGTTGAGATATTGTAAGGATGGGTGAATTCAGCAGTCCTTGTCTTGGTGCAAGTGCAATGAATTTTTATTAAAGTTTTTTCTAATGAAAAATGCAGATTAATCTCTCATTGCTGTTTTGAATTTAATATACTGAGTGAGGATTTCTTCCTGTTAAGGATTTTTGATAATGTCTTCTTTTTTAGAAAAAAAAAAGTAGTTATTGCAGTAAAATAAATGAAAGAAAAATTTTCTTTTTAAAATCACAAGGGCACTATTATTGAAAAAATCCTTTCATCATCTATACAAAATATTTTCTATACTTAAATATTTCTGTTAAGATCAATTGACTCTGATGATTGATTTGAGAAAGGGAAAAGGAGGAAAGCTGTGCATTAGTATAAATAGACGGATCGGTTTTCAACATTTTGGTATTCTTTTCTTTCCTCCAAAATCTACTGTACTATGAAAACCATCTTATTAGCATCAGAAAGGTAGTATAAGTACTGTCATTGGAATTCCCTTCCCTTCTTTAATTATTTCCAGTGGTAATTTAGGTATGTGTTTTAATTATTACTTTTGTGGATGATTTATACAAAGAGGATTCATATGTAATGTATATTCATGTATGAGACATCAATTACAGCCAAAGTCTTCATAGAAAAAAAGCAGTTCATGTGGACCTACAAGTTCAAATATATTGAGAATATGTAGGAAAAAAAAAGTAATTAAGTGTGCTGTCTTAAATTAGGCCTGACATTTTACTCTAAATAGATCTAACTTCCCCTATCAAGCACTACCTTCCTTTAATCAGATCATTTCTAGAAATATTTTAGTAGATATCTAAGTTCTGGTTCTAGTGCCTTCTTCATGCACAGATTATTTAGTTCTATATCAGCACATGAAATAAATTTTTTCTTCCCTGTAGAACCTTTTTCTAATACAGTTATTTCAAAATAGAATAAAATTACTCCACTGATATTAATTCTACACTTTTTCACAGTAAATGTTATTTACTGTAATACATAGTGAAATTCAACAACCCAGCTCAGGAGTAACATTAACAGACAGATATGCACTAACAGCATTTCATTATAGAAATGTCAACACTTCTTTCAGGAGAAATCAACAACTGACTAACAACAATCACCTGCTTTTACCAGCCATTCTTGGAATTTTGGAACTCTCTCTGCTCTATAATAAATCTGCTACATAACATTAGTTATAATTTTACAAATAAGGCCTGACTGGTTATTTTTGTAGCTACAGATAATTTATATAGCTTGCTCTATGAAGAACAAATAATGAAATTTCCCTTAATATGCTTAAAACAGTATAAAAAATCCAGGCTGAAGAATAAATAGCAGAAGTGGGAACAAACTGTGAAGTTATTTGACATTGACCTACCTGAAAAATCTTTTTAATGCAAATATGTTTAATCTATTTTTTTTCCAACTGACAGTGTCTGAAGGCAAATCTGAGGTGAGCACTGCTATTACACATTCCTGCTTGATAATCTTTGTTGAATCACTAAGTTCAAAAATCACTGACTTCACAAAGCTGCAGGTCAAGCTGCTTTTCTGAGAGCAGTTGATAAAAGAAATTCAATTATGTTAGAGATAAGAACCTACATTTTTCATACTATGTTAATAGGGCCACAAAGAACACAATTCCAAGGGTTAGTAAATATGATTTCTGAGCCTATGAGTCATAAATATAGAACTATTTATACATACAGCTTAAAAATTTTACTGGCTTTCTAGGAATATTGAACTTCATTTGAACAATAAGCAATTACAATAAAGAAACAACCTGAGTGAGAAAACAATTTTCAAAAGTAGCTACTTGCTTTTCCAAAATTGCCTCATCATATCTTGGTGCTTACATACTTTTTTTAATATACTTATAAAAGAACATTTACAGTTATTAGTAAATGTACATATGCTTTCACTGTGTTCCCTGGCCACTGAAGAAGAAAAAAAAAAATCTTGGAAACACAGACACACAAATTAACTTTGTGAGAAGATTTTATATTTCTATGCAATTTATTAACTAAAATTGTTTTTTGAACAAAACAACCACAGGCAGCTCTACAGTCTGAGGGCAGAGTGGCTGGAAAACTGCCCATAGGAAAAGAACCTGGTGATGCTGGTTGCCAGCAGCTGGATATGATCCACCATGTGCTCAGATGTCCAAGAAGGGCAATGGCATCATGGCCTGCATCAGCACACATGGCCAGTAGAACCAGGGCACGGATTGTTCCCCTGCACCGGGCACTGGTGAGGCTGTATTTCAAGTAGTGCGTCCAGTTCTGGGCCCTTCATTCAGAAATGAAATTGAGATGCTGAAGAGAAGGGCAAAAAAGTTGGTGAGTGGTCTGGGGAGCAAGTTGAGGAGTGGCTGAGGGAGCTGGGATGGCTTAGCTTGGAGAAGAGGAGGCTCAGGGGACCATTTATCAGTCTCTACAACTGCCTGAAAGGAGGCTGTAGCCAGGTGAGAGTCAGCCTCTTTTCCCAGGCAACCAGCAACAGGACTAGAGGACATAGTCTTAAAGCTGTGCCAGGGAAGCTTTAGATTAGACATTGGGAAAAAATTCTTTACAAAAAGGGTGATTATAACCTGGAATGGGCAGCCCAGAGACATAATAGACTCACTGTTCCAGGAGGCATTTATAAAAAGACTGGAAAAGTGTTTCTTAGTGCCATGGTCTAGATAATAAGATAGCGCTGGGTCATATGATCAATTGAACCAATGATCTCAGAGGTCTTTTCCAACCTTATTGATTCTGTGATTCTGTAATAGTTTGCGCTATAGCTGTTCCAATCAGCTTTTCAGAAAACACCCATGTGATTTTCTTTATATCAAGAGTTTTCTTTTCTTTATATTAAGTAATGAGAAAATATATTCCCTCCTAAACATAAAAACAAGATAAAGAAGATATTTGGAAAAACATTTTCAGGAATGAGAAATCAAAGCGTCTGGATTTCGTGGCTGTTTGAAGAATACAGTTGGTATTGTTTTGATGCAAATACATAGAGTGTTTTGGGTCTTATTTCAGACCTAAATAATTTATTGTTATAAAAATGTGTTTTAAATAGGCTGTAGTACTTTTTTGCCATTTGTAGTTTACAAAAGAAAGAAACCCTCCTTTCATAAGAGATAGGAATACATGTTTGAGATCCATACAGAATGTTTTCTTACCCTTACTTTAAATACTGATGTTCTGATGATAATTAGGCAGAATACTACAGCATAGTTTTTAATAAACTTTGATCTCTTAATTGTTTTCCAGTAATTTTCTATTGAAAATTTTGAACTGTATTTGGTACTCAGGTCATAATGTTGTCACCTGAAACTTACAATTATGTTCTCTGTTCTCACAAAAAATTTTTGCATGCCAATAGCTTCAATGCTGGCTTTACAATATGCTTCTCTAAAAATATCTACCAATCTTACACATAGGTTTTACAACAGGTCACTTCTGTGAAGTAGTTAAGAATTCAAAATACTAACTTACATCCCCGAAGTATGACAGAAATCAGAGGAGACACATTCCTCATTCATCAAGTCCAGCCAATATGCTGTTGGAATTCATCTATCTACAAAAGCATGTGGCTTTTGGTAAGGTAGCTTCAATATTGTGTGCTTATATTATGTGTTTCTAAACTAAAACAATAGGAAAAGAAAACCAGATATAAATATACACAACTTTTGGGGGAGGGTTGAATGTGGATCTTAGTATTAATAGAAGGGGATAATGTAAAGTGTAGATCATCTCTAGCATAGATATTCTTCCTAAAGAATCCTAAAAGTATCCTGATTTTTAATCAATAAATTTTCAGCTGCAAATTTTCACTGTTACAGTATGATAGGATTGTGCCCATAGTTGTTGAAAATAAAGTTATATATTTTCTGGGAAGATGCTGATGCTGGTTCAGTAGCATTTTTAAAGGTTTTATGAACAAACTTGAGTATCCCAGATATGCTTAAATGCCTGAACGTTCCAAAGACCACTGTCTAGTTTATAGATACTGTACTTGGACTTAGCATACAGTGAACAGTGTATTTGAACAATAGCAATAGAATAAGATAGCATGAAGGTTTTGCAATCCTTCTTTAAAGTTATGTCAAATACATTTCTTCTTATGTAAGGCATTCTTTTTCTATGTAAATAAAATTTAATGATGTTTACAAAAATGTTATTCACCTGAAAAACCATGTTTATTGTATAGCAAGCATCTGCATCTACTCTGTTTCTCAAACATAAATAACACTTGCAGTACTGAAATGAATCCATTCTTATTAGACATTTTAAAAATGCTGAAACAAAAATCTGAAAAAAACCCCCCACAAAATATATTTTATTTTGCAAATAGCTATACCCAAAACCTTGAAAAGTCAGCTAACTAAGAAATATCTTCATAGAATCTAAGAATTCTAAGAATCCTAAATAGTAGACATATGTTATAAAAGAAATCATACTCAAGATTAATGATTCTTTAATTTTATGAAAAGAAAACTACCTGTCAAGGATAGTAAGGGATTTAAAATTTTGTAATTTTACTACTAATAATTCTGAGAGAGCCCTAATATGTATACATATATCTTTTATACCTAAGTAAAGCATGAAAGAACCCCTCAGATTTTCAGGGGTAAGGGTGTTTAGCATGTGCTTTTTTGATGATTTTTGACTCATAAGATTTACTTTTGTATGTAACAGCTCTAAATGATATTGTCCTATTGAAGATGTTAGTTTCTTGTATGTGAGTGAAATGTTTTGCTTTGCAGAAAATATAAAAATAATAATCTGGTGTTCTATATGGGTACTACTGCACCCATTAAGTCGTACAGTAAATTTTCACACACAGAAATATATAAACAGATATATTGATTTCCCAAAGGACTTCAAAAGGTGAAAACACAGGCAACTGCTATGAGAATATTAGGCATCTTTCTTGTTTCTGCACTAATGAATGTCTTCACTGTTGAGGAAAAGGAAAAGTTCTGTTCTTCACCAATTCCCCATAAGCCTAGAACTATCTCCCCATCCCAACTAAACCCCCTATTTTTCAGCTTTCAAAAGGTACATGAACAGCTGTGTTATGTGCAAATTAATGGCTTTTTGGAAGGGACTTTTTTCTACTCTTACATTAGAGTAATTACAGAAATGGATTGCTTTGTACTTGAAGATTGTATCTGATTTCTCCTTTAAAATACCACAATGATATTTTAATTCTTTCTGCCCAGCATATCCAATCAATAAGATTTTTTTTTCTTTGTCAGTTTTGCATCTTAAAAATAGTTTTTGATTGGCTCTTGCTACATAGGAAACCAAGAAAAACACATATATACAAGATAGAAAAACAAAATGACTGACAGGTTAGAAAAGATAGGAAAAGAATAGTAATTTTTGTGAATCTGTGCCTCTGCTTGTCATGAAAAAAATATTTTACATTACTTTAGTGCAAAATAATTGCATGCCAATGAAGATGATAAGAAAGGTACTGCAGCACTGTCATTTCTGTAATTGCTGGGCATTCAGGAGTTGCTACTTGTCAAGTTAAAAATTCAGATTTTATTGAAAAATAGGTCACATAGGTCAAATATTGCCCTAAGATTAGGTTCCAGCAATTACATGGAAGTGTTTAGTTATGTTACTTTTTAAATCTTGTCTTTAATATTTTAATTATTTGGTCATAAATTGACACACATCTAAGATGAGTTAATTCTTTCCAGTGTGATCTGAACAATTACAGATGTTTTCTTAGACTGCTATATTTTCTTAAGTAATTTAATTTTTATAAAACGAGACACTTAAAAATAACCAAACCAAGAAACTTAATATGTTCTTTTATTGCATAGTATTTCTACAATTTATGAGGGAAAAATACTATATTTGACAAGGGGCATGGGGTAAAAGTGGGTTTCTACCCATTTTTCAAATATATTCATTCAGGTATTGGTCTTCATGAAAAATATGTTCATACCTAAGAAGACAGCTGTTTACAATAAGGATCATTAACGGTGTTTATTATAATGCAGCTTTTCAAAGCTTTGAAAACATTAATGATAGTAAAGATTCATATAGTCAATTTCAATAACAAATAAGAAATAGAACATTCAGTTATGCACCTAAATTCCCATGCTAGAAAAATCAAAGCCAGAAAACTAGTGGCAAGAGAATATAATGATATTTTGTCATTGTGTTTTTCTGGATGTTTGTTTTTTGAAGGTTTCTGTTCCCAGACAGATGAGTGATAAAAAGCAAATTTGAATCTCAAAAATTGAATGCCATAAAAGATTTTCTAACATGAAGGAAAAAAATAACAGTAACTATTATAATTAGAAAAATATAGAAGTTTTAAAATAAAGGTCAAAATACATTTATAATGAGCATTTATATATGAGCACACAGACTTTTAAAGGCATAATTTTGTTAAGGTCACATTGCAGACCTAACGTTTTGCAATTAATAGAGTTCAGATCTAAACTTAGGGCCCCAAATGTCCTTCATTAACTGCAGATGGTGATGATTTAAAGCAATGTACTATATGCTTGAAAAGTCTAAGCAGGAAAATATGGTTTGGGGTTTGTCTCCCCTCCTCATCCCTGTCCCTCTGCCCCTCCCCACCCCTCCTCCTTTTTTTATTTTACTTCTCCTGTCTGCCGGTACTGCAAAAACAAAACAGGTATCTCCTTGGTAGTCACTTACAAAATTCAAGGCTACAATTTACATAATCTTATTCATGTTATATAGTGGCCCAAAATAACTGAGCAATTTTTGGGTGTGATACACTCTCTCACACACTATTATATCACATTGATGGAACCTAAATATATTGTCTGATATTTACTACACAAACTATTTACAACTCTTTACTATGTAGACGATGATTTTTAAGGCTTTTACTAGAGTTTGGTGATATTAGCAGAAGTTATTTATGAAAACAATTTTTTAAAATACATTTTACAATTAATATTGGTGATGTCATTACACCTTTTATTATTGTGTTTGGATGGCAAAGTTTTGGGGAGTGTGGGAAGATGGCTACAAGATTGGCTTCCATGAGTACCTTCAGGAATCTTCCCACATGGTTCAACAAAGCAAATACCACTCGGCTCCAAGATAGACCCACGATAGACCAACAATGTTGGTAGTATCCTTGGGATAACATATTTAAGAAGGGGAAAAAATTATCATGCAGAAGAAATTGTGGCCAAAGTAGAGAGGCATGAAGTCACAGAAGAGAAAGCCTGTGAAGCTGGGAGGGTAAGACATTTTTAGGTTTTTCTTTTATTTCTCATTATCCTACTCTGATTTGATTTGCAATAAAGTAAATTAAGTCAATTTTGTTTTTCCCATGATGGTAGTTGATGCATGTCATCTCTCTCTGTCCTTATCTTGAATCTTTGCTTTTATTTTCTCTTCCACAGTCCACCTGAGGGGAGTGATAGAGCAGCTTTGGTAGATATCTGGCATCCAGACAGGGTCAATCTGCTGCACAATCACATTTCATTTGCCCTAGTAATTCATTTGCCTAAGCCCCACTGCTACCCAAGTAGAAGATCATATTCCCTCAAAAGGAACTGTTTTACACTATCAGTTTATCTCTTAACCCAGAATTTCAGTTAACAGTGGCTTGTCCCCTATTAGGCTTCTCTAAAAAGCATTTTCTGGCAAGCAAAATTACAAGCACATAACAGGCAACAGATTTATTTATGCTGCTTTGAGACGACTTTTTATATTATTTTTTGGGCTCTAATTGGAACTGTAGAAAGCTGGAAACACAAACTTTCAGACCACTTAAACAGCTTAAAGTATTGTTTTTTGCAGTTTGTTTGATTGGAGGAGGGTATTGGTGGTTTTATTTTTGTTTGTTTCTTGTTATAAACAATATTTAGGTGTTTTAGGCCACCATCAATGGTTACAGAAAAATGGATAATGGTAAATACATTTTATTTGCGATAGTAGAATTCATAAAAAGTTAATCAATCACAGATCTGGGAGAACTGGGAGAACTTGTTTTCTGGAAGGATATTTTTCAGAGACTACAGAAAGCTTTGGTATTCTTACTTTAGTTATATGTGTAAAAAAAAGGAGTGGTACTGTTGTATTGTGAATTTTGTTACAAAATTTATCTAATTGATTTTTTTTTTAATTCATTATATTATATGGACTAAAGAACACAGTTTTATTGCTGAACACAACTTTGATTATATGTCACTGACACAGTGTTTTGTAAAAGTACACAATGGTTCTACATGATTCACAGTGGTATATCGTTTTGAAAATCTGGGATGGTAGCAATCTTACTAAAATAATTTGTGTGACAGCCTATAGTGATCTTTATATGAATATTAGCAGAGGAGCAACTACAGTTTTTAGCTTGCATGAAATGGAACCTTAGTATATTCAGATTTCACTGTCTTGCTTTTCTGCATAAAACTAAAACAAGAGAATGAAATTTTACAAATTAGATATTTTGGGTTGTTACTTCTTTGCTTGCTTTTTCATTATTATTTATTTTTCTTTTTTAATCTGGCTACTTGCTTGTACCAACAGCATGTACCTTATTTTTGAAGCTTTGCCACATAGTGTAGAGATCACTGAACTAATAACACCCACCATTTTTTAAATGTCTGTATATCTAAGCACCCAAATTGATAATTTCTATTGATATAAGTAAAAAACAAACAAAAAAACCCCCTAACAACAAAGTTCATTAACATAGAGCTGGATCTGAATCTGACCAAGAATCTGTGCAGAGCACTGCATTGTACAGATATAGCACCTAACTGTATATTACTTTAACATTTTAAATGGGCACTGAAATATTCTCTCTATACTCTGTTTCTGATTATATTACATAATGGTTTTTCAAACCTATTCAGCATTACACTTTGTCATTGCTAGTGTATGCTATGCAGAATTCAATCATCTGACATCATGGGTTATATATCAATATTCAAAAGTGCTGTATAATCAAAATAGTCAGTTAATGGCTTAAAAATGTTTCATCTTACCATTGATTAGCACATTCTCTGGGACAAGAATTTATTGATACTACTTATTCATAATTATGTCCCACATAGTAAGAGAATTCCTTTTAACAACTACTGGGAAGCAGAGGTTCCATTTCCTGCCTTTTTGAGTATAGAAATACAAGAAAAAAAAAGATAAGAAATTTTATTCATACACAAGGAAGAAATATATAGAGATATAAGCCTCCTACACATACACAAATAAAAAAGCCCAATCTCAGGGAAATACCACCCTTTGCAACAATCTGTCCAGCTGTTAGAATAATCACATAGGTCACTGGTGACCTCTTATATAGAATATGCCTAGTTCTTGACCTAACTGCAGATCCATCAGGGAAAAAAAAAACCCTAAAAAAAGAATCAGTTAGGTATTGTTGACACTAATCTGTTTTATAACCTAATATATTAGATCATAAATAAAATGTACTCATATTAATACTTGCATTAATATTAGGAGTACCAAACATTTGAATCAATGTACCCTGGGAAGGGAGGACTGTACAAATCCTAGTGCTTTGGAAGTTCAGGTGAGTATTGGTCTGGGAAACATTTTTATCAAAAATTTTATCTATACTAATTGCATGCATATAAATAAAAATAAGTACTGCACAAGGTTCTTCTGCTAGATCTTAAGAGATTTATCTGATATGCAGCATTACGATCCAGGGTTTTACAAGAGTGAAGAAATTGTCTCCTATCTTCTGTTGTGGGATCCACAGAGGCCTGCTGGTATTTCAGCTCAAGAACTAACAGACTTCATGACTTCA
>VXBB01009229.1:7988-23675 GCA_013399915.1 Illadopsis cleaveri | reverse complement strand
TCTTCCTAATATCTAATCTAAATCTCTCCCCCCTTAGTTTAAAACCATTCCCTCTTGTCCTATCACTCTCTGCTGGTGTAAAAAGTTGCTCTCCCTTTTTCTTTGTAAAGAAAGGGGAATACTTTAAATACTAGAAGGTCCTTGCAGTNAGGACCCTGAGATGCATCTCATCACGCCTCCCAGGCTTGTGGCTGTTCATTTTCCTCATGTGGTCCCAAACCTTTGTTCTTTGTTTACAGTGAGAGGGATTTCACTCCCCCAACACACACTTAGAGGTTCATGGAGAGAAGTGAGAAGCTCGAAGTAGTTTAGTGAAGCCAGTGAAGACTGAGGCAAAGCCCAGCCTTCTCCATATTCATTGTCACCAGTTCTGCCTGCACATTTACTGAGACTATATATTCTCTCTCTTTCTTTTCTGACCAATACACTTAACAGAATCCCCATTTGGTATTCTTTACATCTCTTGCCAAGTCCCATTATATCTGTGACTTAGCTTTTCTTATCCCATCTCAACACATCTGAACCATATCCCTCTACCTTTCCAGGTCACATGTACCTGCTTCTACTGGCTGTGCATTTTTTTCTTATTCCTCAGTTTCTCTTCAAACATTACAGGTTTCCAGTTTACCTTGCTTGATTTCCGAAACATCAGGATGGAGGTGTTTTGTGCTCTAAGAGAAGTGCCCTTAAAAAATTGCCAGTTCTTATCAGCTGCTTTGTCCCTAAGGATAATTTTCCTGGGGATCTCACCCACTAATTCTTCGAGCAGCTGGAATTCTACTCTTTCCAAATTCAGAGTCTTGACTTTGCTCTTCGCTAGGCCTGTGTTCCTGAGGATCACTAACTCAGCAAGGGTGTGGTCACTGCAGCCCAGACTGCTCCAGACTTAAGCCCTCTAAAGAGTTCATCGTGTACAAAGAAGTGAAGAAAAGTGAAAATTAAAAGCTAGGATTTCTATTTGATGCTCATGTTTCAGGATGTAATTTCTAAATTTAATCTTTAGGTCTTCGTAAAACTTAGAAAAAGATTGCTCCCATGACTGAGATAAAGGACAAAATCATAACTACAAATTAATGACAATTATTTGAATGAAATAGTTCTGTGTAATGTTTTTTAACATTGTGCATAAATTTAATTTGTGGATCAGAAAATGAAGTATTTCTAGTGCCTCGGTATTGTCTGTACCTAGCATCTTGTGTATAATTGGTTGCTGCAAAAATACATACTCTCATATGACAGATTCTGCCATTACAAATATCCAACCATTTTTTAGTTTTTAAGGAAAAAATGGGATTTTCTGGGTATGAAAGGACCAGCCTTTCTTTCAACATTATGTCTAACTAATACACAATCTATTTATCTAAAGCAAAAATAACTGAAATGAAAAATCAACCAAATTCTAGTATGGTAGTTGTGGTTTCTGAATTTAACATTGCCTTAGCATTAGCAGAGTGATTTCTGTATTTAATCATTTGTAAATTAAACTTAGATTTCGCAAGTGCATCCTTAAGATCTTAATCTGTTTTTATTCCTTCACTTGTCAAAGTGGAAAAATTTATAGGTCTGTTGTGAGAGGAAAAAGGTATTAATGTGTGTGAGATGTTCTTTTAGCTATGATCATTGCAGAAGAACATAGAAAAAACTAATCACTTAGTTCAGAACATAACTTATGGGTTACACTGTAAAACGTATGGATTAAAAATAAGGTAGTATTTTTTCATCATATTTTTTCAACAAGTGCAGTACATTTTGTGCCTTCATTAAAATTTGAGCCCTTTTAAAGGAATGTACACCCATGATTGTATTCTGTGAATACATGTGACCCAAACTAAGGAACCTGCATACTCTTATTTCTGAGTGATCTTATGGAATGTTGGACTTTGCTACTGCAGTCCTTAAAATGTTGTATAAACGGTTTTATCTTTTGCACAGTAATTTTTCCTAGAAGACAGCAGAAAGCAACATCCTTTTCATTCAGTTTTTGCCAGATTTCAAGTGTCTGTTTTCTGCTTTCAGCTTTGCTAAAGCAGTTCTCAGTCATTTTGATATGAACACAAACACTGTTTTGTTTAGTTGGCATGACCTTTCCCTTGTCTGGCTTTCCTCCTTCTATAGAAAACTTTTATTCTGAGGTAGGCATTGACAATTTCCATGCTGAAACTTAGGGATTTAGAGTTTGCTAAACTTATATTGCAGGGGAGGAAGGAGTAAGCTAAGGGTTCCTTATTAGTGTTTTATGATAATACACACCACTGTGCAAGTGGCATGACAGCAGCCAGGTGGCTGTATTGGCCTTTCATCCACAGCAAAACAGCATCAGTCCCAGTGTGCAAATCACAGATGGATTTCTGAAGTATTGTGTGGCCTGAGCATGGAGACAACATCCACAGTACGTGTTTTTGTACACTTTTCTTTCCAGGTTTTTCTATCCAGTTAATAAGATGTTGGAAATGAAAGTGGTCAGTATACCAGACAAAATCAAGTTGATTTGTGTGGTTCTTTACACAGGATTAGGTAGTCTTTTAATAACTAAAGAGCAGAGGAAGATGGTGTATCAGCATATAATATTCAAGATGGTAAACATAAAGTAGCTGGTTTATGATATAAGTGATATATTTAGTAGCAGCTACACTGAGGTATCTTGCTTTTCACTTGACTTTGGTTTCCTGCACATTGGTGTTAATATGACATTTATCTTTACATTTTATATTGAAGAAATAACACTAAATTTCTAGCATTTTTAATAAATAGTTTTACAGTAAATTATACTTTAAGTATTTAAATGAGTATGCTTCCTTAAAATCCTTTAAAAAAAATTCTATAATTAGCAGCTTTCCTGTCAGGGATTGGTGTGTGTTCGAGCTGCTTATCTCAGCTCTTAGCTGGATTGCTTAAATGTATAGGATCAAACCAACTACCATATTAATGTCAAGTCATATAAAAGTATTTATGACATGTAACAAAGCCTGTGGCAAGAAACCTGGTGATTCAACCTCTCCTCCATCCACCTCACTATCTGCTTGTGCAGCCCATACTTTATCAGCTTTTCTGTTAGGATCTTTTATGAGACAGTGTCAAAAGCTTTTCTAATATTAAGATAGACAATATCAATTACTCTTCTGTTGTCTGGCACTATCAATTGTACCTACTTCCTGACTGAAGATAAAGTTTGAACAAAAGAACTTCTGTCAGTATTTTTTGAAAATAATGCAAAGTGAGAAATGATAGTGTGAGTGTCACTGTCGTGGTGAGCTATTGAGAGAACCGTGCCCCATCCCTGACAGTGTTCTAGGCTAGATTGCATGTGACTGAGCAACCTTATCCAGGCTATAGCTACCAGATTGGCTTTTTTCCCTGGGAAATAAAAACTGGAATGTGGGAAGCTCAGTCTGGTAAAAAGGAACAAATCAGCGAAGATTGAATAAATAAATACTCAAGAGGAACTTCAAGAGGAATTACCTCTAAGATTATTAATATCCTCTGTGAGTAACTTCTGCTGCACAGCCAGACAACACAGAGGAATGAGTTGAACTCAGAATCCCAGAAACGTTGATGTATCTGATCCAGCCATCCTCTGGTCCTGCGACTGGGCACCAGTGAAAAACCTGGTCATATTTTTTATTACCCCATCATTTCTGGTATACTTTCACCACCATCCTTTCAGATATTTGCATTAAAAATGTCTTTATGCCATTACATACTGTTGTTGCACATTTGCATAGTTTGAGTGGTCAACCAATGTCACTGTACTAAGACAGCAGTCCCATCCTGTCCTGGTCCAGCTTATGTCCCTCTGAGTCAGAAACTACGTCTGCTCACTGGAAGCATCAAAGTAATGACATTGTAACATTAATATTATGAAATGGCTTAGTGGAGTTCAGTTGGCTTACCCTCTGCTTGGAAAGACGTCAGGATTAGACCAAGGTAAGCAGTGCGTACACAGTCAGAGGTGAGTGAGTTGTGAAGGGGAAAAGGCCTTTATGTTTGATGGTAGAAAACTATTAATTCAGTTAAGTAGGACAGAAAAATTACTCTTTGATAGAACAGTGACAGAATAAAAACAGTTAAATTTAAGAAGAAGAGGAGTATGTAGTGACTAGACAAGAAACACAAGTTTTAAAATGAGGGAGCTAATTACAGTGTCTGTTTATTGGATATCTTGTAAGTGATTTAGGTCATAAATAAAATATAAGGCAAGTATTTGAGTGTTTTAAATGTAGTTATAGTTTCAGGTACATTGCAGTTAGTTTTGCTGGTAAATCTGTAATTTTAACAGTGTTTGAATATTACTGACGTATATTACAACAGCATAACTTACTGCTGAATGAAAATTAAATTTGCAGTTTATTTTTTTTTTATTTAACATTAACCCATTTTTCAGGATTACTGCTTTAAAAGCCGTTTGTTGTCCACTGTATACACAGTGCAATGTAATTTTTTGACACATTCTGGATGGGCAAATCTTCATGGCTGTTCTTGGATTTACATCAGAATTTGAAGTAGCGGCTCTCTTGCAAGTATTCTGATTTTGTAATGAGGCATTGGCTCACTTTGTTGTAATTCAGCTCTACAGAGCCATACTTTGTTCATTCAGCAGTTTAGTCCCTTGCCTGCCAAGAGGATCCTGATGAGTTCCAGTTTTCCTTTTGAAGAACAGAAGCACTTGAATGCTGTAAAGCAAACATGCTTTCAAATTGATTTTCACTAACAACTGCCAGGGTGCCTGTTTTCCTTTGTCCACTTCACAATGACATAGAGTGTATTTATACAGAAGGCTTTCTTTGGTTACTTACTTAGATACAGGTAATGTTTAAGAAATGGCTTCTCCATTTCACCACATCTGTGCTACTCTGTTTTGAAGAGGAGTGGTTATTTCTATCCAAGTGCTGTCACTTCAGACAATATTTCAAGCAAGTTTTGTATCTCACAGAGCACATATAAAACCCCAGGAATTCTTGGTTCTAGCAATCCAAAATCATTGTATTGGTTGGTAGTCACGCAGATTTCATACTGTTATGTTTTGTAGTGTTGGTGGGGAGGACTCTGTGAATCAGTGAGATTGGTAGCTAAATCTACTGTGAAACTTGAAGCTTTGGCAATTTTAAGGCAACATAGCATTTTAATACTGGTTTATCACATAGTGAAGTTTTATATCAATGAGTAGCAAAACCAGAACTTTGTATTAGTTAAGTAAATGCAAACATTGGGTCAGTATATAGAGGTCAGTGTGAATAAACATTAATTTTAATGAACCTTATCTTCCAGCCCTTTATCCAGTTATCTGAGCAAGTACATTTACTTCTTAAATCGTGTGTTATTCAGTAACATTTTCTTTATAAATTATTCTAATGCTTTGATTATACTGGGTAGACTTGAATTCTTTCATGTATGTTGTCAAGAGGATCTGGCAGTAGATAAGGAAATAAACAGAACAGCTAAAATTATTAAAACAGTGGTGTGCTTTTTTTCCCCCAGTTTCTCTGAACCAAAACTGTAGGGAGTTTTTAACATCAGATTATGGTGACTTGCTTGATTCATGCTTCCAGCCGTTGCATTAGAAAGGAATTCGTGAACCACTTCAGTCTCAGAGTACAATAATCACTAACACAGGGAGCTCTTTCTCCATGATATCACAAACAGAAATATGGCTTTATTCCCAGAAGCAGCACTGTATTTTGAAACCAAGATACTGTGCCTTCCCTTGGAGAAAAATGCATTTGTGTATTAAATAATTATGGCAATTATATTGAAGTTCATTTTCAGTATCAAGTTTCTTGGTAATGCTGTTTTTCGTACCATCTATAGAAGTATATATTATGCCTTAGATTTTGTCACCATGGGATGACATTTGCACACAGAAATAAAACAAAGCAAACCTTTTAATTTAAGTAATTTCTAATATGTTTTGTTCTTACAAGTGACACTTAAGAATAATCATATTTTTAAGACATAGAATTCTGGTTTCATAATTCTGAGATTGTAGGTGGTAGGTGATCAGATGTATTTAAAATGGTAGGTGACCTGATTCAACTGATAATGCTTTCTCTTTAGAAGCCATGCTAATGCTCTGATTTTTTTACATGCTGTTTATTTCAATCTTCTAATTTATTACATTTCTGCCCAAGAGAGGGGCCGTTAACTCTTATTTCTATAGAATATGTGGTCTCTTTATCCATTCTGTCATTGAAACGCAGGGCATTTCTCATACTTAATAACATTTTCTAATCCTTTCCTTTTTTTGTGTGTGTTCAGCTGCAGTATAATAGCTATGTCTACACTGCTGACTTCCAGTACTGTTGTTTGGTTAAACATATTTGAAAGAATTTTTAAGTCCTCCATGTAATGTAACCTCCTTTATGTTCTAATTCTGTGGGCTGCTTTCGGACTTCATATCCCTCCCTGTTTTTGCTCTCAGTCTGGTTAATCAAGTCATACTTCCTATCTATCTCTAAATTATCCTTATTATTTTGTTTATTGGGTTTTGGCACTTGGTTGTTTTTATTTGCTTCTGCTTTCTCCTGTGGAAAAAGAAAGACTTTTTTTTTTTTCCTTGGACCTTGTTATCTTGAAGATGATTCTTTACTGCACTGTGCAGTACTTCAAGTGCATTTGGTGTTGGAATTGTCGCACTATATTTCTTTCATCAGAGACTGATGTCTGGGAAGAGCTTTATAAAGTATTTTTTCAAGTTTCCTTTCTCCGTTAATTTTCATATTTAAACTGGGTATTACTTCCCCTATTACTCTGTGTTTATTCTGATCTTTCACTGTTATTTTTTCTGTGATTTTGTTTTGCCTGTGTTTCTGCCAGTCTTTAGGACCTTGTCAGTATTCTGTGTCTTCTGATTCCTCCTCTCCTCTTTATCTTGTGGTTTGGTATATTTTCTTTTTAGCTTCTTCAAAATAATTACCAGTTTATATTATGTTACTGTTTCTGGTGATCTGCATCAACTTATATTATTTTCAATGTGTCAGTCTTCTCTGATGCTGTTCATATATACCCCTACAATTCTGAACTGTGTAGCAAAAATAAAAGAAAGATCTTTCCATTGACAATCTTATTCCTGTCTTTTTCCCCTCCCGTTTCATATAGGGGGAGGTAGTTTTCCTGTAGTGTTAAAAGGTTTATCATTCTCCATGCTGACTTCACCTATATTCTTAAGCTGTTTTTTACTTCAGTGTTTGCTGATATTCTGTGTAGTCAACAATCTCCTGTCACTTCATTTCGTATTATTTGTCAAGAACTGTTCTAATTGTGGTTTTTTTATCCTTTTATCAAGTTCTCTATTTCTACCTACAATTCCTCTCATTGAAGAAAATGAAGACCTTGAAGCCTTTTCTCAAATCAGGGACTGTGTGGTCTTCCCGCTGTAAAGTCCTGAAAAGTATGCATTTCCTTTTGAGAACTGTTTTTTAATATGTGTACTTAAGTATTTTTCTGACTTACTACCTTTAGGAAGACAGAAGGCTTTTTTTAATGATCGTTTCGTTGTTATTGTTTGCAGGCTTTTGTTGGGTTTTTTCTTGTTGTTTCCTAGGGGAATAACATTTTAGCTAAATCTGCTTCTATGTTTTTTCCACTCTACTAATATTCCTCCCATCAGGAAGTGATTGTAGATTTTTCGCATATCTTTTGTGCATCTCTGACATTTATGTATTATATAACACTGAGATTTGATAATGTATTAAACCTAAATTCTAGTCATTGATTGTCTATTAATCTGCTTGTTTTGACAGGAACTGGAATTTCAGCAAGGCTCTGTAGTAGGTTGTTGCAGGGCTGCTTCTTTCAGGGTGTTGATTTATTTTTTTGATTTATTTTTTTGACCACTTGCCATAAATAATAATAGTTCCAAGTGTTAAATGCTTTCATTTTTGCTGCCTCCCTTGTAGTGATTATCAATGTAGGTTGCAAACTGTGTTATCATCTGTAAAATGTTTATTTGCTGTAAAGTGTAAATTACACTGAAGTGGTACTTTTACAATTAAAATATATTTCGATTTAAAAAAAAATAATCCTGCTGTTCACACTAGCAGCTGTTCAGGTGGTTTGTGTTAGTGTTAATTTTTAATTTTTTTTAATCCTAGCTCTGACTCATCAAAAAATATTTTCTGGCTGCTTGTTTCTTTGAAAATGTAGGTATGAGGTGATTCACAGTGCTGTGCCTATGTGAGAGACAGAGGGATTTGGTTTTTTGTCTGGCTCATTAAGCATTTCATACCACACCTTCTTCTGAGTTGTCTCTTTAATCAGCTCCTGCACACTAGTATTTAATGGAACAGAAGCACAAAATATTGGCATTTTTTTCTTCCAATGGCTTAATCAGGGGCATGTTCTTTCCATCTAGAAACAAGTCAAGAAATAATCAGACTCAAAGAAAGATCAGACTCAAAGTTTGTTTTCCAGATACTAACTGAAAAGGACCATTTCAGAGGATTTTAAAGGAGCACTGGAGAAGTTTGTCATTGACTGTACAGGCAGTGTCTTAACACAGTCTTCTGTCATACTTAATCTAGTTTATTATCCTGTGCAAGATAACATAATCTGTGACTAAGCTAGAGAAAACTAAAAATATGTAATTATATGAACTGAATACATTGCTAATGATGTGTGGTTTATTGAGAACTGTAGCAAATCAGAAATGCTTGAAATTTTGTGGATGTAAGCAGAAAGCAAAAATCTCCTACTGTTTTATCTCCTGTTCTCTCCAGAACATTTGGATTGCTGAAATATTTTCATACTTAATGCAGTACACAATACAGTATTATATTGCTCAGATACTGTTTAGAAGAAAATTATCTGAATTTCAAAGATGTACTTGAAATCTCTTTCATTAGAAATGACTGTTTGAAAAATGTGCACATTCCACTAAAATGTTTTGAATTTGACTTGACAGAATTTAGGGAAAGTTGTATAATGACACAGGGATTTAACAGTTTTTTAAAGGTTTTGTAACTTTTTTGAAGTTGTTATTTTTTTTCCCAAATTGCTATTAACGTCAAGTTTCAGTAGCAAAGTACTTTACACTGAGGCTTTCATTGAATGTAAAAAATTCTCATAGAATGTATTTAAGGGGAATTTTTTTTAAAGCTTACTTTTTTTGTGCATGCTTTATGCAGATGTTAACTCTAAATGCTATGTTGAGTGGAGGTCAGGTATTTACTTAGTTTTCTTAGCTGAATGTTAAGATGCAGCTAGTTTATTCTTTCTTCCTACTATATTTGGTAGGTTATTTTGTATGACTGTTGTAAAGTCGCCCAGTTGGTGGCTGTGAGATGTGAAATGGTAGGCATGAGGGTCAGTACTGGAACAACCGCTACATTGTTCAGGCACGTAAACACTGTCAAAGTAGATGCCTGCTCAAAATTTTATGACGCTGATGTCTAGACTGTGTTCCAAACCTCCATTTGTCCAGCATACTGCTTTAGTCAGAACATGTCAGTTCTTCTAATTTAAGTGTTTCCTCCCTGGAGAATTGTGTTTCATTGTATAGTGTTTCAGATTTTCTCTCTGCGTAAAACATTTAAGTATTACTATTTTATTATTTATTATTTCATTATTACTTTATTATTTACTCTTTCTGCCCTCTTTGCTTGGTCTGTCTATATTTTTTGCAGAGAGGAGGTTAATCCATTTTCTCCTCACTACTGAGTTTGCTACATGATATGACAACTTTATTTTACAGCTCTCTTTTTTTGGATTCTCAAATTATTTCTATTTTTGAACCTAAAACTAAGTGGCATGGGATTTCATTAATTATTTATTTAGTCTTAAAGGCAGTCTGTAGGTTGAGTTGTTTCTTAAATACTTGTCAACCCCCATCAAATGTAGAGGAAAACTTCTTGTGGCTAGTTTGGTGTTTGGTGAATATCTTGAAAAATAAAACACTTGAGATTTTTATATCTTTTTTAAGACTGAATTAGCACACAGAAGACACCCTTGAGATTTTATGGCAGCTATATTACTATTCCATTCTCCTGATACAAAGAATATAAAAGCAGCAGAGTTAAATGCTTGAGAATAGTTAATTCATCTGACTCTTGGATTGAATTTTAAAACAAAGTGAAAGAAGAATTTAAGATTTTCATTTTGATCCTTTTTCAAGCTGGCTTCGTATTTTCTAAATTTATGTCCATGTAATTCTTCTTCCCTAGCTATTTTCTTTCCCTCGATTTTGCTGGGGTTTTTTGTTTGGTTGGTTGGTCTTTTTGTTTTTTGTTTTAGTTTTGTTTTTTCCCTCCTAATACTGAAAAAATAAAAAATCCCACACTTGTAAACATTGTCCCCAAAAAACTGGGGAAAAAAATTCCTTCTTTATTAGCAGAAATGGAGTAGTTTTGTATTTTGCTTTATAATTTTTTTTTCCGAGTATTGTGGTTGAAATTTTTCAGAACATCATTCATTCAGAACAACATTTTTTATTACCTTCTGTGGAATTGCCTATTAGAAAGAGTGCTATTGTCCTTCATTTATGGTAAGACAGAACTACCATATATTAAAATTGTATTAGTTTTCACTTTAGAAGAGTCATTTTACTATTACATTTAAATATGCTTACTTGGCGAGTGATTTTATAGTAGAGTGGATATAAAAGTGTCTGTATCAAAACAAAACATGATGTATGAAGTGTGTACTGTGGACTTCATCTCCTTGGGGCATTCTGCTTGGTCTTTAAATTTTCATACGAATTTTATGGTATATAAAAATTAAAATTTCATTTTCTTCTTAAGACAATGTTTCAGTTTCAAAAATTGAGGATGAAAATGTAGTTTTTCAGGAAGAGTGTATTTTTAGGGTTTTTAAAATCAGATATTTAATTTTTTAGTTTTATCAGATATTGATATACTGAAGGTTATGTTCACAGAGATTATAGAAGGCGCATTTTGCCAAATAATGTATTTCATTTTTCTTTGCTGGTGAGCTGTACCCTGAATAGATTCACAAACAATTTGCATATAACAGCCTTCCACTGCGTAGTACAGCATTGCTTTACTTGTTGATGGTTAGTGATAGAAGTATTTCTGCTTTATATTAATGTTTCAAAAGGACATGTGTTTAGTTTATAATTACTTTGGAGAAATAAACTCTTTCCCTGGAAATCAAAATTTTTCTAATAGTTGGATGAATATTGATGCCATTAAAAAACTTCTCTTTTGTGTCTATATTCATTTAAGGTAATTGAATACTTCTAGCATTGTAGTTTTGGTGCTCTCTGTACACTAACACATGGGCCATTGGTTAACTATGACTGGCTGCATAGGTATTTAGGGTTTCCACTCATCCTTATTTCCATCCAGGCAGTATAAAGCAGCAGATTTGCATGGAATTTATTTAAGGACAAAATATTTAGAAACAGATGGAAAATTTAATACTGTGAATAAAATACATTGATACATCTCACGTCAGAAAGTTCCAAATTAAATTAGCAATATTAGAAAAAAAATAAAGAGCCTTTATAATACTTTATTATACTTTTTTTTGGTTATAATATCTGTTAGTTTGTTTAGTATCTTAAATAGAGAGCAGTTTATCATATCTACTATTGCTTGTTTCAGGTCTTTTGAAGAAAAATAGGCACAAGTACATAAATTTGATTGTGCACCTGAGGAAGTCTGTTGCTTGTTGTTTCATGCTCTGAAACAGTTCTGAAAATTCCAATGAACTTTAAAAAAAAGGAAAAATAATTTCTTTGCTTTAAAAATAATTTTAATTAATATGTTTGTATTTTTATTAATATGAATTAATAATTTACCCCAGGTTAATAACTATGCAGATAACAAAATATTTTCGCATTCTTACTCTTATCACACTGTTTATTTTTAGTGCAGGCAATTTCCTTCTAGTTTCCACTGTTGCTTCTGCTGGTTTTGGCAGAGGTGAAACCGTAAACCCTTTCTTCATATTACTGTGTGAAATTAATTTTCAAATTTGCATTAAGATTTCTGTAACTATTTTTTAATGCAACCTGTTAGTCTTGACCATAAGGCTAACAGATAGTAAGCATTAAATTTTATAGTTCTGACTTGGATTTGACAGAGTTTGAAGTAAATGCGAGCTAATATTTTTTCCTCTTAGCAGTAGAGGCTCCTCTTCTCTGACTCATATTTCTGAACTAAAACCTAGGTCTTCTTAAGTATTTTTGACGTTTTTCAAAATGTCAGAGCTTGACTTCATCTTGCAAGTCAAAAATGTGTGTGTAAGGATGGTGGGTTGGGTGATGTTGATTGTATTGAGTTGTCTTTGGGAAAAAAACATGGATACACATTATCCATGTACGTGACAGGTTGCTCTGAGCAGAGGGGCACACAGTGCTGACCGTTTATTTTTTTTTCTTTCTTGTCTTGATGCACACTGAATTTCTGACTACTGAGACTGTGAGCAGCACATTATCTCTGGAACTGTTTAAGCAGTTTAAACCTCCTTTACACACCACACCTACTTGCTGTGGCAGGGCAAAGCCCTAACAAAGTGAGCAGAAGGAGACGTGAACCACTACTTGATGTTCTGACTGGAAGGAACAAAAACATTAAGATATAACAGTAAAAATAAAAGGTGAAAAAAGGCCCAGCCAAAGCCAGTATTCTGCTAAAGGGTATTTATAGTAACTTGAGTGTCAATTACAATTATTAACAGCAGATGATTTGTTCATAGTAGCTTTGATAGAAACAAATATATTTATTTTTCCTTAATGTAAAGGCAAATAATACCTTTCTTATTAGGATTTTTCATTTCAGTTTGATTGACTTCAATAACCTAGGTACCTCAGGATAACAGAAAGTCTGCCCTTGTTTTATTTCTCTGAGTACGGATGGTAGTTTCCAGTCCCTATGTTGAAACCTCCTGGAAAAATTGAATTTAATCATGATTTATTCTACAGAACCTTTAAAAACTCAGTTATAAAATTCAAATGGAGGGGTTTTTAATAAATAGTATTTGTAACCATAGATTTTAAAAGGCACTTAGCAGATATTTCTGATTTAATGCTGAAATAAAGAATCAGAGTCTGTGTTTTCTTATAACCTATGACAATCAATCCTGCAAGAAAGGTGTTATAATAATGAAAAGAGTCACAAGAAAATCACGTATAGCAATACAGTAAAAGTGTCTCCACACTCAATAACTTTACATTTTAATCTACCTCTCTTCACAACTTTGATCTGGAAATCAGCTAGCTTGTGCAGCTTTGACGGATTCCTCCTTTTATTTACAAGCTGAGAAACAGCTGACATTTTTTTCCCAACTTTATATGTATTTGTGTTTTAAATGCTCTTTGATGACAATTACTAGGTTTTTTTTTCAGTTCCTAGATTATCTTCCTCAGTAATAGTCTAAATTATTTGGAAGCAAACTTGGGAAGATGTACTTAATTTTCATCTGATGACTGCTTGTAATAATGAAAAGGTGCAAGATTAGATAGTGTCTTGTTTTTTACATACATTTCTTTTTTTTTTTCCTTGCTTTTGAGAAATTCTGCTGAATATTTGCCAATAGGGGTGTGTTTTTTAAAAAGACTTTACAAAAGCTGTGAAAAAAAAATCATGACTTCCAGTGTGTTTGGACAGTGCCCAGTTCTCTGGGGTCCCAAACTTGAAGATCTCTAGATGTAACCAAAATTATGCAGTCACAGGTCTAGTTTCAGAGGATATGGGCCTGCTTTGCAGAGCTGCTGGCTGCCAGTGGCTGCGGAGCAGCATCTGTTAGCCTGCATACATTTCAAAAAGCTCAGTCCTTCAGTAGTGGTAAGAAAATCCAAGGAACAGTTATTTTATAACCTTATTTTGGAAATTCTGGTTAGCTGCAAAATGAACAAAACTCCTGTGTCTTAACTGTCAACAGGCTAGGAAGTACGGCTTTCAATTCTATTCTTTGTTGTGGGATTGATCAAAGTAAGATGGTAAGAGTTTTGGTATGAGGAGAATTATTAGAGTCAGATGTTTAAAGAAGCCAAGGGGCATCTTAAAGTTCAAGAAGAGCAGTCTGTCAGGCACAAGCAGAATCTACATTTAGATGTAACACTAAGAATAATAAAGTTGCAGAAACTAACAGTCAAACCTGAAAGTTTTGATGATGCGATGTTGTATTGTTAGCATTCGTTCAGCAGACTTTGATTTTCAATCCTAACCTTTTTGCATGACTGTCCGTGTGCATTTTATTGAGTTCAGCCATTCATATTATCAGTGGGTAAAGTTTTTCTATCATTTAATCTCTCTCAATATAATCCTCAGAAGTTAGTATATGTTTCCTCCTGCTTTTTAGGAATGTTACTGTTAATTAACATTTTAAAATTTTTATTTTCTTGTATGTGGTGGAAGTTTTAGTTTTATTTTTAGTACTAAGCTGATCCAGCAAACAGCTTGTAAGGCCTGTATGTATATGCATAGTGTGCATTCATGTGTGTGTGTATAAGTGTACTAGTTTGCCAGCTTCTAGAATGAAGTTGGTTACTGGTGTACCACACAGCAATTCAGTACAGAAAATGGAAAAACAACTTTACAGTTAAAAGGGAAAGGCTGTTTTATGCTACAGCATATGTTGATTCATCGTGGAGTTGGGATTGGGGTACTGATTTTGCTAGATTTAAAAGGGAGAGGGCAAGAAAGGAATGAATCTGCCTTTTAATTAAGTCTGCTGTGTAGCTGGATTAGATGCACTGTAAATGCACAGATACCAATGCAGAAATTGAATGTTGGGATTCAATCTGAACATAATCTCTAATGATGTTTACTGCTGGTACATCTTAGCCAGGCTTTAGTGGCATACTTGATCCTTAATTCCTGACTTTGACAACTGTTGCTGGAAGATATATGATTTTTCAACATTTTCCTCCTGCAGCAAGTTTTTGCCACATGAGCATTGACTGAAGGGGACTTGAGGATGAGAAGAAATTTTTACACTGTGGACACACCCATATACTTATTGTCTCACTACAAATGCTTTGAAGTTTCTATTGAAAATAAGATTTTCAATATTCAGATTCAAGTTCAGGGTTAATAAGTAAGAGAAGTAGCAAAATGGGCTTTCCTAAAGAATTATTGCAAATACTGTATGTGTACGTCTGTGTATATATGTATACATACTATTAATTAAAATCAACGATTTTCCATCTTCAAGACAAATCATGCGTCTTAAAACTGACTCTTCGATTCCTTCTTGCATACTTGCTTCAACAAATCAAATATGCAGTTGTTACCTTTTAATATTGTTTCTACATAAAGATATGATGCTTAGATATGATATATTTAGCACTGAAATGACAAGAATTTGCTAGTATGGAAAGTGCATAAAGGGCAACTCATTAGGGATGCAGGAGCATGTGTTCAATGAAGCTAAATCTCAGACTTCACAATTTCTGAAAGCAAAAACTGAAGTAATTGCTTCTCTGTCAAACTTGTACCCAACGTATGTCAATGGTATAGGACCATTAGCACAGAGAATTTAGCTGTTAGGTTGTTTTCTGTAAGGGTAGGTGTAGGATTCTTGCAGGCATCCCTGTTACACAGCCCCAACACAGAGGTGACTGTGAGACTGACATTGTAAGTCTGGTAACAGGATAGTGAGGAATTTCCATGGAGCCCAAAGGTTCAAGGAAGACAATAGCAGCATTCTTTTTCATAGTTTCTGTTGAGCCATTTTGTAGTAATTCAAAGTACAGAAACTTTCATTAAATTTGATTGGTATTTACAGAAC
>VXBB01009221.1:0-11449 GCA_013399915.1 Illadopsis cleaveri | reverse complement strand
AGTTTAAATTTAGCTACATTTTACTGACGAATAGATTGCTGTGTTTTTCAGGGAATGCTGCCATCATCAAATCCCAAAGTTATTAAGTACCAGAATTTGAAGTTGAGTTTAACATTGTAGGTTTTTGAACTCTTTTGTTTTCTCCCATTTCCAGATGTGAAGAAACATATCCTTTGTCCTTGCCTTCATCTCCCTTTAAGAGTTAAATTCTTAATACATTTTTCTGCCTAAAATAAAAGCAAAGGAAAAAAATAGAATCTGGGATACTCATAGTCAAAGGGTTTCAATCTGGCCTCATTACAAAGGGGTACATGTGAACTCTCAGAAACATGCTTGGCAGCGAGAGCAGCCATGACCAGTTGATTTCAGCAGCAGAATCGTATTATTCAGCTAGCAGTTAAGGCTCCTTGAAGCCCATATATCAGAAGATGTGATGTTCTCCTGTGTTGGATATTAGATGCAATACAGAACAGACTAATGAGAGCACTGTTTCAGTGAAAGCTAAAGGCAGAGGAAGGTAGGCCAGGGGAATCAATGTACATGTTAGTCCTCCATACAAATGTCACTGTACCCTCATCAACTCATCTTTTCCTAAATCACCAAGCTATAAGAGGTTGGGTAGCTGTTTTCCTGATTCCAATCCCTTGCACAAGCACAAAAGTTATGCAAAGGTGACTTTTATAGCCCTTTTGTTTATCATATTTACACTAATTCTTATCACTCTTCTGAGTCTCTACAATCACTTCTTCAGTCAGACCTAAACTTTAGTTCTTGTCTTCAATATTAGATATTGTTACAGAATTCCTCAGGGAACAAGGACATGATTTATATCTAGATCTTTGAACTACCCTAGCTGAGGCCTTGCTGAAGCCTTGCTGAGGCCTGACCTGAGGCCTTGAAGCCTGTGACGCAGTTAAAATTACTTGGTAGAACTTGTGGCGCAGTTAGAATTAGATATTAAGGTGTCAGGGAAAGATAGTGGGGTTTTGAAGGTCACTGAATAGTTATTAATAGGCACGTGTTAGCTACCTTAAGAATAAGTTAAATAATTTGTGTTTGCATTCTTCCCCGAGCTGTGTGCCAATGGAAGGGTCACTGGGTTTGTAAACTATATAGAAATGTATATAAGCCGCCATTTCGAATGAAATAAAGGAAGAACATAGTGATAACCATAGTGGTCGGACCTGCGTTGCTTCTGTCCAACCCTCTTTTACTTTTCAGGCTACCCTGGCAAGAAGATATATTTTCCATTTACCTCACAATTAAGCATACTCAAATGTAATTTGAGGCATATTACCACAGCAGAACACAGTGCTGATGATGATGCCTAAAAATTTTTAGTTTTTTCATATATTTGTAGCTTTGTAGATTTTTAATACATAGTTTTATGGCGTTTAGCACCTTCTTACCCTTTTTCACACTTTAGAACAGTAGCTATGTCACATTCTTGAAATTCTGTTTAGTCTTATTTTCAAGACAAGAATTTCTAACAAGGACACTGTTTTGCACCAGAACTTAGGAGACATAACAAGAAGTAGGGCAAAGAAGCCCCTGGAGAGTCTCCAAGGGGTAGACCCAGGGGTGGGTTACCAGGGCAAGTGTTCTATTCGATGTACTTGCGAGATATACTAATTAATTAATCTTATAAAAATTGCAGAAATCCTGTACCATGTGAGTGCATAGCTATATTTTGTGCACCTGAAAGCTTTCATTAAAGAACTGCTTTTTTATATTACCACTTTAATATTGTTTGGAAAACTTTTTCTTCTGATTCCAGGCAACAATGATACAAGAATGTTTTCATCATTGCTGAGCAGTGCTCATACAGAGTCAAGGCCTTTTCTGCTTCTCACACCACCAGTGAGTAGGCTGGGGGTGCACAAGAAGTTGGGAGGGGACACATCCAGGACAGCTGACCCCAAAGGGATATTCCATACCATATGACATCATAATCAGCATATAAATCTAGGGGAAGGAGAAAGGGGGGGACATTTGGTGTAATGGTGTTTGTCTTCCCAAATAACTGTTAAGACATGATAGGGCCCTGCTGAACACGATGGAGATGGCTGAACACTCACCTGCCAATGGGAAGTATNAGCCCCTGGAGAGTCTCCAAGGGGTAGACCCAGGGGTGGGTTACCAGGGCAAGTGTTCTATTCGATGTACTTGCGAGATATACTAATTAATTAATCTTATAAAAATTGCAGAAATCCTGTACCATGTGAGTGCATAGCTATATTTTGTGCACCTGAAAGCTTTCATTAAAGAACTGCTTTTTTATATTACCACTTTAATATTGTTTGGAAAACTTTTTCTTCTGATTCCAGGCAACAATGATACAAGAATGTTTTCATCATTGCTGAGCAGTGCTCATACAGAGTCAAGGCCTTTTCTGCTTCTCACACCAACAGTGAGTAGGCTGGGGGTGCACAAGAAGTTGGGAGGGGACACATCCAGGACAGCTGACCCCAAAGGGATATTCCATACCATATGACATCATAATCAGCATATAAATCTAGGGGAAGGAGAAAGGGGGGGACATTTGGTGTAATGGTGTTTGTCTTCCCAAATAACTGTTAAGACATGATAGGGCCCTGCTGAACACGATGGAGATGGCTGAACACTCACCTGCCAATGGGAAGTATTGAATGTATTCCTTGTTTTGCTTTGCTTGCATGTACTGCATTTGCTTTACCTCTTGAACTGTCTTTATCTCAACTCATGAGTTTTCTCACTTTAACTCTTTGGATTCTCTCCCCCATTGGACCCGAGGGGGAGTGAACAAGCAGTTGTGTGGTGCTTAGTTGCCAGCGGGGGCTAAACCACAACAATAGGTTAAGATTTTCATATATAAAAGGTCAACAAAAACTATATAACTAAAGCAAGCGTGAGTGTCAGTAGAAGTCCAATTGTTCAGCCTTGAGTTGCTACTTTCCTTCACTGTCAATACAACAATCTTATATCGCCCCAGCTAAAATAGCCACAATTTGTTTGATGAGATGGCCTGCATATTTCTGCTGATTGCTCCGCAGTGTTTCACAAAGATTTTTGCAGGGTATATATGTGTGTCAGGCATGGACTTTACAGTTAGGTACAGAACAGCATTAATAAAGCTTACCTGCATTTTTTTATCACTTCTGATAAACCAGTTTTTTCTTGCCATATTTTAACTGAAACTACAGCTTTGCTGAATAACAAGTTGTCTATACTCTGTCAAAAAAACACAACATAGCCCCCTTCATTGAACTAGTTAGAGAAATCATAATTTTGTCTAATTGTTGGGGTAATTAGGAGTTTTTTCCAATAACAATTCTAAACTTCAGATGGCTATTGAATTAAACCAACTGGAATGCATTTTGACACTTGATGATGAATGTTTATATTGATTATTTCTTCAAATGGTAGTTACACACCTTATGTCTACAGGATGAAATGTGTTATAGAATCACTGATTTGCTACTAAAGCCCTTCAAAGTTGCTTTACAATTAAGTCATCTGTACTTTTCTGTGGCAACACATTATAGAGCTATATAAATTTTAGTTTTACTAAAACATTCAGAAACAAGCAAAAGTTAATATGAAAAACATATACAAGATTTACAACTTCAGCTAAACAATCTTTATGAGACTTTTTTTTCCTTATCCACTCAGGACATGATGTCCTCCTAGTCTGGAAGTTTTGGTTAACTCAGTTGAAGTAGTATTAGTTATATTAAATAGGAGACATTTCCTTTTTACCTTGCTGAGTACTCAGACATATATATATACACCTAAGAATATAAATGCACTTATGCCTATATAGAGCTGAGAGAGAAAGAAGAAAAGAACAACTTTAAATAAGAAGAAAAAATCCTGTAAAAACAGCTATCAGTTCCTTACTCTTCCTTCTCTTCCTCTTTCAGCTTTGTTACCTTTCCTTCACTACCATAAAGTATTTAGTATTCATTAAAAACAGTAGGATAGGAACTGAGACAAGAACTCATCACTTATTACGAGAAGTAATTATTTTTTCCAGACATATCCTGATGCTGAACAAAAAGAGAAAAAAACTAACAATGCCATAGTAACACAGTGACTATTAGAAATGTCTGCTCAAGCATGGCAGAAACAATAAAGCTAATATGCTGTTGTTCTTAATTCACCTTGACCATTGTAATGGTGCAGTCTAATGTAGACTATAAAGATATAAGTGCTATGTCCTCCTTAAGTGGGAATGTGAGTACTAAAGAAGGATGAGAAGTACCACTTAAGGAGGTAGGCACACAAGATATTGATACAGAAATCCATTCATTGATACATAATCAGTCCTAGGTTAGGCTTAGGAGAAATGCCTATGTGCTAACAGCTGAATGAACAGTGTTTTCAACTCCTCTTTACACGCTGACATCTTAACATATTCTTTTTAAAAAATGCAGACTATTGAATATAGTAACCTAAGGGTTCCTTTCTCTACATGTGAGATTAAAGATTTCATAAAAGCAGCTTGCATTAGTACAGAAGGTTAGAACTTACCTTGTTAATCCATAATTAACATTTGCTTTTAAAAAAAGTATTATTCTTTGATGTGTCTGATACATCCAGATCATGCCAACACTAGTGCTCAAGGCCTCCTCCTTTTTACTTCTTTCCCAATATGGTTTACCATGACTCCAAAGTAATTTTCATTGACATAATAGCTACAATTTTTCAAGGCTGGGATTCTGTTGTCTGTTATTGTAAAAAGACTAAGGCTACTGAAAAGAAGGTACAAACTTTTATAGTATTAGTTCATGCCCTACTTGCTTCCCCTTTTGGTGTGTTAATGATGCTAAATAAATAAATAAATTACACACACACATATTGGGATAAATTGGCAAGGTTTTGGTAGTGGGAGTGCTGCACTGTGTGGGGACAAAGTCAGAAACAGCCTATGCAGACACAAGAACAGAGCAGGATTGGGGCTAGAAAAAAGACATGGGTTGGAGCAAAAAGCTGCCTGAGCAGGAGCAGACATGGGAGCAGGTCCAACACTGAGGGGACTGTGGCATATAGCGTAGTTGTGCTAAAAAAAAAGACACCAGGCACTGAGCACCATCTCTTGTCACCTGTGGCAAGGAGATGGGAGATCAGGTTGGGCACAGCAGATCCTACTATGTCGTAGCCTGCATACTCAACACATGCACTCTGGCAGTCCCAAGGACTGCAAACTCTCTCGGTAGGTATCACAATCACACGCATGCCTTTGCAGGTAGTAGTTATGCACACAGTGAGTTCTGAGCCTCTATAAAATCCATAATTTAAGTTCATTTCTCCCTTTGAGACAACATGAATCCACTGCATGATCTCTTAGGCATTTGATGATTTTCCTCAGATTTAGGATAGGATAAAGACCTTTTTGCTTTTTCAAAATGATAACATACCTAGACTACAGCTTTCTACCAATGCCCAGCTACAGTCTTAAAAAAAGACTCTCTCTAACTTGTTTTTAAAGCTTCAGCAAGCTTTTGTTACTCTATGTGGCTTTATGAGGGATCCCTGAAAAGAAATAAGGAGAGTGAATAAAAAATGCAGCTATGGTCAAAACTAATTTGTCGACTATGGCATCCAAAGATGATCAATGGTTTCACAGGAGTGTGAGTCAACAAACTCTGTAAACACAATTCAAAGCAATAGAAAAAATACAGAATTTTCCTTATTCCTAAAAATACTTTGAAGTCTGATAAATACTGTATGCAGTAGCTTGTGGGACAGTATTGCATAACATTGGCTTCTTGTATGGAAATGTCCCGGTTTAAGGCAAATTTGGGAGGAAACCTCCGAATGGGGTCCCTCTGGGAAGCAAACCCAAACGGCCCCTCCCCCAGTTGGTCTGGGAAAAAATCTCCTTAGAGAAAAGTGGAAAAAACTTTATTTAACAAAGTGCCCACAAGCATAAAAAGGGAATAATATGAAACAATAAAACCTCTTCTTGTTCTGAGGTGAGATGGCAAACTCAGAAAGTCCTTGAGGGTGTAGCTCAGCTCACTCAGTCTCTTATCAGTCCCTCTGGCACTGGAAAATGCCGTCCTGGGACCCAGTGAGCCACAGGTGTGAGCTCCTGGTGCTCTTCTGGGTTTTCAGTTCAGAGCAGGTTCAAACAGTTCCAAGAAAAAGGGAAAAAAACCAGTCCATGGAGCTTCTTTGCCTCAGCTAGCTAAAACTAACAAAAAGCAAAGGATATCTTTGTCCCTCTGTCTGTCCGTGCTGCAGACGACACAGTCCAGGAGCGGAATGTGGAGGAGTGAGTGCTGTTTCTGCAAACAAACTCCGCGCTTCTCTGTCTCCCCGCTTCGCTCTTTGACCCAATCTTAAAGGTACAGAACACAATATACAACATAAACAGAACAGATGATTGGGGATACAAGCATCATAAAGTCACCTGTGGGATCCCTGCAGCCCCTCAACATAATACCCAGGGTCTGGCCTTGGCAGGACAGACCATAGTTAACTTGCCCAGCCTGACAGAGGGGACTTCCCAATGGTGCTCTGTACACATGGTTTGCCCCAGTTCCTCCCCTCCCAATGCCCCTGGCCCTTGGTTTCTCCTCTCCTCAGTGTGTCTCCATTGGTTGTGGGACCTGGTGACCAGCCCTGTCTCCCCATGGGACACTGACCTTATCTGCCCTTTGCTCTGCCCCCATACCTCAAGGTCATTGGCTGCTGAACCCCATACTTAAGTGGGGACAAGCAGATGATCAGCCTCTTGACTCTGGGTTTCCCTTCAGCTCCTGGAAATAAACCAGCTGGAACTGATCTGTTGTCAAGGCCTTCTGCTTGTCCTAGCTGAGCTAGCCACGTGGTGTGTGTAGATGTGTGAGCTTGACTGCTTCGCCTGAGTTTCCCCAAGTGGCCTTTCCACTGGAGAGGCTTATTGGGATCTAGGCTCTAGCTCCACTCCTAAATAACACAACATCACAGTCACCCTATGACAGGAAACTGCTCTGAAATAAAAATATTTTTCTGGACAGAAAGTGACTGTCAACACAAACAAAACATATTCAGCATACTTGTGAAATGAGTACATATTAAGAATTTACTTTCTATACTACATGTATATAGTAAGAACTTTGATGTCTTAAAACAATTGCTCAACCGGATCAAAATCCCTTCCATACCATCACCAGTTTATCTAGTTTTACACTTACATTATTTGACTTGCTTTTGCTGTTGTTTTGGGTTTCAGTCGGGTTCACTCATGGTCAGGAAAAGCTTAGGAAGTGTTTCCTAAAAAGCTTGGAAAGTTTTCTGTATTCAGTTAGAAGTTAATACATATATATCTATTTATATATAAAGTTCAATTCCTTATTTTCTAGAATAGGGATTATAGGTACATAATACTGCACAGAGCAATGCCTTCAAATGGTTTCCTAAACTGTTTTGTTCTCATTTAACAGCCTTTAGCATTAGATCTTTGACAACTTCTGAGTTAGTGTACCATCACAAATAATATCAGCAATTTTTCAGGAGCTGAGGGGAGAAAATGGGCTAGAACCTTTCATAAAATCTGTAAGGTTAATAAAAAAATACATTTACCTTTGTCAGTGTCTTGGTTTGAAAGACAGGTGTCTGCCAAGGGAGGCGGTAACCTCTCTTGGAATAGAGAATATGACCCCTTTCCCTCCAAATTATTATAACTTTAATTAAGGGGCTTTCAGGCAAAGATATGGGAAAAGGAATAGCAGATCTTTACTAGTATGTATAACAAGGCAAACAAATAACAATGGCAGCAACAACAAACAAAAACAGAAAACCCAATAAACAGTCTCTTCCTGCTCTTTAAGCACTTTCCCCTTTGTTGTAGTTACAGTTGTAACCAGCAGGGGTGCTAGCAGGGTCCCGGTGGGTAGGGCAGGTACGATGACTCCCCCTCGGCTGCAGGGGGTGCTGTGGCACGAGTCTGGCGGTCTTTTTCTCCACGTGGATAATGGTGGATGCAGCTGTCAGAAAGGGGNCAGTCTCTTCCTGCTCTTTAAGCACTTTCCCCTTTGTTGTAGTTACAGTTGTAACCAGCAGGGGTGCTAGCAGGGTCCCGGTGGGTAGGGCAGGTACGATGACTCCCCCTCGGCTGCAGGGGGTGCTGTGGCACGAGTCTGGCGGTCTTTTTCTCCACGTGGATAATGGTGGATGCAGCTGTCAGAAAGGGGTGGAGAAGGGGCTTCCTTTACGAACCTCCAGGGGCAGCCGATCCCAGTGCCCACTCTGGATAGCAAAAGGAGCTGTAGCAGGGATGTTGGAGTAACAAGGGTAGAAGGCAGCAGAAGACAGAACCCCGCAGTGGTGATGAATTCTTCTCAAAGTGACTGCAACCTCCTTCCCCTCCAAATGCTGAGAGTGCAATAGAAATAGGAGCTGCACCCAATCCATTCCACCAGCCCAATTCTCACAGTGTCTCCATCCCTCTGAAATGGGGCGGAAAAGAAATCCACAACTAATAATAGTTGTTAGAGCAGTATGTATTTAATCGATGTTGAGATGCATGGGGAATAATTTCACCAAAGACACGCATGAACACCAGAGAGCTTGCCTCCCTTATTATTCCCTGAGCATTTACATATGCATGACATTGCATGATCCGCCTCATACATATTCATTCCCCTGGCCCCTCCCATCCTCGATTCATATGGTAATTAACTCCATGCCCTTCTGGGCATGCTCAGTCCACCGTGGTGGTCTCTGGGGGTCTCCGAAGGATGAAGGAAATGGAGTCTTCCTCAGTGAACTCTTCACCTTGATCTCATTTGTGCTTTGGCCTTCTTGGCACTTTTTCAAGGGAAAACTCAGTTTCTGCTGTCTGTGTTCTCTTTATCTGCATTCTTAGTCCTGTTATCCCATTGTGTTTAGGTTAACTCTTCTCATTATCACCGAAGGGCTCCAGATGCTTGTAGTGCTTTAAAATATGTAAAAGGTAACAAACACAGCGTTCCGTATTCACTAAATGTCTTCTAAAATGCAATTTAATACATGTTCTGAAGCACTCTTTGAAATACATTCTAACATACCGTGCATGTTCTTAAGTTTATTATAAAGGATCAGCTAGAATTTTCAAATCTCTGTCTCACCCTCCACAAGAAAAACCCCAGATAAGAGAGTAGTCAGCTGTATCCCTCCCCAGAGCTGTGGCAACTCGTCTCTCTTAAGTACCTGGTCGTTATTGTCTCCTAGCAGCACGTGGAGGACAAAATTCTAAGAGACAAAGGAACAAAAGGATAAATCCTAAACCCCAACAGTCAGAAACATAATTACATACTGTATGTTGGATTTTCAAGAGTCTGAAGTTTTGAGCAACTGAAGTCTGTTAGCTTGAAATCAGATATCATGCAGTACTTTATGGACATAAGATACAGCAAGTCAAAACAAAGTGATTTAGACATCTACTCATATTTTTATTTCTATGAAATTTATGTATTGTCATGGGTGATCCAGAAAACCCATACCTTGCTGATATGCCACAAGACAGCTGCTAGGCCTGCTAGCTTGATTAGCTTTGGCCAGCTCCAATACTTTGCTTTTCTGAGTGTAAGTTGTAGCCTATGTTTTTACCATTTATTTTTATAATTCTAAAATAGACATTTTGATGCTCAGTATTGCCTGGTTTTAGGAAGGAAAGGTTCAAAGCCCAGCCCATCAACTCTGTCCCTTCCCCTTTGCCCACACTAAGGCATCTATGCTTCATCCACATTTGTTCTTTGCTCATTAACTCTAGTCTTACATGTTAACAAGGAAACTTCAAAGACAGCAGAAATACAAAGCATGGCCAGAAATAATTCAAATCCAATGAAATTACAGATGGGACTTTGAAAATGCCAAATTATTATTCAAACATCAGATTTTTAAAGTTCCTTAACTGCCAAATAACTATAGAAGACAATGAGGGTAATATAAATAAGAAAAAGCATGCTTGGACTCCCCTCTAAGTCAAACTGAACTGCACAATGCTGACACTAATGTTAAACGGACTGAATCATAGCTGGTTTTAGAATTCAAATTGACTTAGTAGCTTTAGTGTAGTGAATGGAAAATCACAAAATGCTCTAAATTACTGTCCAAATTGTAAAAGTTGCTTACTATTGGAAATTATTCTGTGACTGGTTCATATAGAAGTCCCTGGAAAATAGCTGTCCTGGTTCTGGCTGGGAAATAGTCAATTTTCTTCCTAGTAGCTGGTGCACTGCTGTGTTTTGGATTTAGTATGAGAATAATGTCAATTGCAACAACTAAAACATCACTGCTCAGTCAGCAGGTGGTGAGCAATGGCATTATGCATCACTTATTTTTCTTGAGTCTTATTTCTCTTTCTCTTTTTCCTTTCCACTATTATTATTATTATTATTATTGCTATATTGTACTTTATTTCAATTATTAAATTGTTCTTATCTCAACCCATGGGTTTTATCTTTTTCTGATTCTCCTACCCATCACAACGACATGGGGAGACAGTGAGTGAGCAGCTGCATGATACTTAGTTGCCAGCTGGGGTTAAATCTTGTCAGTATCTTACAGGAAAAGACTCCAGAGCAGTGGTATTACTTATGGATTTGGTTTTGGCCATGGCAACCTTAAATTACCATATGGGTAAGTGGAAAACAACAAGAAGAGAGAATAAAGATGTAACAGAAATACCACAGTAGTCATTCCAATGGAAATGTGACAGAGAACTTCATATTCATCCAATTTTATACCTGCATCATTTTTCATCATCCTAGAGACAGCAGTCTCTTCACAGTTTCACACCATTAATTTAATGAGTTCTTGGTGATGCTGGCAACCTCTTTTCCTTTTCTTTACCTACCAAGCTTTTTTTGGTTTTGCTTTTTAAAGTATCTGTACAAATATCATAATTAATAAAATTTGGTCTAAAAGCAAATTCTAAGTTGTAGTTGGACCTCCAGTGTCTAACAAAAGCAAACTTCCACCTGAAAATTTCCTTGCTTTTGAGGCAGAACTTCTAACCCAACAGATTCCCCCGTGACTATTAGGACTTCAGCACTTGCTCTCTTAACAAGCACTTGAATACTCTTTTTGACCTGGTTCTTTATTTTTATAAAATTCTCAGAAGTCTGTTATCTTTGAAATGTTGTATTGAGTTTATATGGCAAGATTTTGGTAGTGGGGGGAGCTACAGGGGTGACTTGTCAGAAGATGCCAGAAACTTCCCCTATTCTGATAGAGCCAGTGCCAGACAGCTTCAAGATGGACCTACCACTGACCAAGGCCAAGTCCATTAGTGACAGTGGTAGCACCTCTGTGATAACATATTTAAGAAGGGAAAAAGTTACTGTGCAACAGCAGCCAGAAACAGGAGTGAGAATTTGTGAGAGAAACAAGTCTGCAGACACCAAGGTCAGTAAAGGAGGAGGGGAAGAGGTGCTCCAGGTGCCAGGTCAAAGATTCCACTGCAGCCCATGGTAAGGCAGCTCTGCCCCTGCAGCCC
>VXBB01009218.1:0-12731 GCA_013399915.1 Illadopsis cleaveri | reverse complement strand
CCACCCCAGGGGCCCCCCAAAAAGGCCCTCGTTGCCGAGCCTTGGGAAGAGTCCCTCCTTCTTCCACCGCCATCGACACGCTAACACTCTCGGTCGACCAGAATCCACAGAACTGTTTCGGTGCTGGGGCTAACTGAGCCGATGATACAGGCAGCCAGCCAGACCACCACAACATGCTATTATGCAGATGGAATTCAGGAAAGCAACTCAGACATTTAGTGAACCTGTGAGCAAAATTAAAACTCTTCTGCAGCTGAGACTCGCAATGCATTTAAAGGGCCACAACAAGTGCATCCACTGCTTCAGAAGTGTTAAAGTCCAAGCAAGGAAAGTCTGGAATTGTAGGAATTGTATCTCCTGTTTATCATAGTGAAAACTGATTAAATCAGAATAATAATAATAAATGCTAATACAGTGTTTTAAAATTCCTAAGGCATTTAATGAGATTTTTTTCAGTTTGAAGCAAAAGCTCTTACTTGTGAACTAGTCTTCCACATCTAATTCACTATTAACTTTCAATTTCCATTTAAACACAAGCAGTTTGTGTATCAATAATGCAATGAAAATGGAAGTGACAAACTGCTATTAATGGAATGTACAGGCCTAAAACAATAATGACAAATTAATCCAGTCTCTTCTGCAGATCTTACATTACCAGATTCACAGATGAAGAATCCCATGTGGTTTCCATAAGTGGAATATTAATATTTAGAATAAGACACTAATCTTAGATATGTGTGCATTTAAGTTTACAATATTCACATTTCAGAGTATGAACTAATAAATGCAGCTTTAAAGGAAAATTATTGATAGAAATACTTTCAGTGCTATCTTGCAAATGGAAGGTTTAAGGTAAATTTAATGGAACTGCAGAGGCAGAAGTTGACTGTAAAATATCTCGCTGTAGGGTATTTAAACACTTCAAGCAAGAAAGTTTCTCTGTTTCCCAGAGCTAAATGTTGAAGGCTGACTTTTAGAAAGGTTAATAACACCCAATGGCATGCCTTTATCCTTATATATAAAACATGAGGATGACCAGTTGTGATGGAAAGAACAAACATCAGCAGCCATCCTTTAAGGACACCGACCCTTCAGGACTCTCCCACTGCTGTGATGAGATCTGCTTTTGAATCTGTCTCAAGAGAAAACTGACAAGGTGCACATGTGCCAATGTGTGCTACAAACCCTGGCAAAGGCAGGGAGTGCTAATAAAAGCTGCTGACAAATTAGTCTCATTTGATAACTGTAGGTTTTTGAGGTGATGGAGCTGGTACTTTCCTGCACTAATCACCTTAAGGGTCTCAAGATACTTACTTATATCCTTAAGTTCACGTTCTCTCAAGAATTATTCTTCCACTAGCTGACATCCTTCTATATCCCTTCTGAAACCTTTAAGAAAATGAGTTTTTATGGATTTCATATTAAAGCATCACATTTTATCACAAATCACAGCCCGGAGAAGTTCCACAGTATATAACACCATAAAAGGTATCAGAGATTTCACCAAGTTTTCTTTTAACATCACACTTCTCATTTAGTCTTCTACTACTGCTAAACAAGGGAGTGGAGAAAAACTGAGGTAACTAAATAGTGCAGAACTCAGCACTTTATTCATACACTGTTTTAATCAATCTTAGAATGTAAAACACAGGATAAATTATGGCCAAAAAATCATTAGATGAACTATTAGCTAAACAGTTTCCATATAACAGTCTTACACTCAAGTTATACTCAAGTGTGGTAAGTCAAAACACCTCCAGCTTATATCTTTTATATGTAAACAGCAACTGTAATGCAAGTAGCAATAATTACTCCTACAACAGGATGGGTTTCTCTCCTCCTAAAAATGGCCTGGATTTTAGATTTAGTCAAAAAGCTGTTCTAAAGCAAGGATGGTCCTGACCCAGCATTTGAAAATGATCCATCATGTTCATATCATCACCAGGGCATGCAGCACACATTCCAGAGAACAGGAGGATGACAGTGTCTCTCGACTTATTACCAGGTTGGAGACCAGACATGCCTGGACCTCACCCTGGTGACAGGTTTTTGTAAAAAAATTTATAGCCGAGGGTGACAACACACTACATCCACAAGGAAAAGATAGCAAATAAATCCTTCTTAACTACTTCCAACTTGGAGGCATTTAACTTGGCCTTACCTTATCAAAAGAAAAGGAGGTACACTAAACAAAATGTAATAAAAACAAGCTCTGAAATTATTTGGTTTATTTGTCCTCCTCTACTGGTGTTATATGCAAGATCACAGCCTAGCTCAAAGTGCCCTAACAGTCATTATTATGTCCTTTAAAATGGGGAACAGGATCTCAGAGTGTCTAAATTTCAAAGCTCAACTACTCACTAAACAGAAGTGCTTATGGATTTTGGCTTTCCCACTTGAGAAATTTCCCTTCCAAAAATCTGGAGCAGAACTACCAACTTAAAGCAGCTCTCACCCGTGTTTTCTATATAAAGATAAGCTGAAATAAAATGAAAACTGGAAGGCTTATGTCTATATCTGTTTAATTTGGTGTCACAATTCTTTCTATGTGCACATTTGCTGCTACCACTTCCTGACCTGCATCCTTTCCTTACTTTGGAAAACTGTCCCTCTATCACTATTGTCAGTACTGGAGAAATGAAGAACTCTGATAAACAAATAAAAAATTAACAGCATGTTTCTGATTGCATTGCATTTTTAAGTTTTGTGATTAAAAGAACTGTTTCACCACAGTCTCAAAAGACTGTAGCATCTTGGTAAATACTTTGAAAAGAAAAATAAATCTTCTATTTATAGTACATAGTAACCAATTAGAAAATCTGTGTTCTTGGAGTGGATGTATTTTTTTTTCTTAATGTGATGTGATTTCAGGTATCAATTTCTTAGGTGACATAATACTTCATTATCTCCAGAGAGTGTTGAGAAGACACATTTTAGAAAGCAGAACATATTTATTTCTGAAAGGTAGACCATAGCCATTATTGCTGGCTCTGCTATCAATGTGCTCTGAAAAATTCTTACACAATTTTTAAAGTCAGGTTTCCTCACTTTCCAATTTGCAAAAATTAGACATGTAGTATTTAGCTTCTTCATATGGTGGTGTGAAAATTACTTTGACAAGCTATTGTTATTTATTTTTGTTGTGCTCCTTTTCAGTCTAATGCACACAAGAACCTATCAGGAATGTATTTGCTCGCTACTGCTATTTACCATAGGGAAAATATATTATTGGCAAGCACAGGTGTCACTCTGAGGCACAGGTGATACGAAAAATTTAGTGGCAATCATTTCAGCTATCATAGGACACAAAATATCTTCCTATCAATTCATTAAATGACACAGAATTACTCTGAAATATTATGCACCTAGCAAACAAATTTGATCAGTAAAATCTCTATTTCTCAATAATTTTTATGCAGAGGTGCCCTTGTGGTAATGCAGAATTTTCTGCAAGACAGCGATGGAAGTAAGCATCCTTAAGGACACACAAATTCCTCACCTCAAACTACATACAAGAACTGCTCACATTTCTCCCAGTATATCTGAGTATCTTTTGTTTTTCAGCTGAGAGAGACGAGGTCTTAAGGAAGGAAATTTATGGGTAGGGTCTTGAGGTCTGAGCTGCTCCAGCCATTCCCAAATATCAATTCACCCCACTGCAGAACTATAAACCCCTTTTTTTTTTTCCCTGAAAAGATTGAAAACAAGCAATTTTCAAAGCAGCCATATCATTTAATTTTCTGCTTCAGTAGAGGTGCACCACTACCTGGTGGGCTTGGAGGTTTGTGTGTTTGTTTGTTTTGACTGTGTTTAAGAATAAAATTAAATATATTTAATCTGAAACATCTATCCTTTTGTTTTTCTTCAACAAGCAAAAATAGGAACTGCACATGTAATGCAAGGGACGCTCCATTTCCAGTCTCATTTATAACCTATGACATTTCCCCAATTACTGCTTCAATTAAATGTGGTGTTCTCAAGCTGGGCATTCAAATAAATGGAATATAATGAAATGCTGGGTTACTCATTATGTTAACCTCATTAGAATGAATTAATGTAGTGATAAATAGATTGAGCTGTCTTTAACTGATGACAAACTAAAAATGGAACACTAAAGAACTTCCACCATTAATTTAAATAATAAACAAAATTCCATTTTCCAATAGATTTAATGTGATATGAATACTATATCTTGCCTTCAGTTAAAACAAACTGTATTTCTCTAAACTAATCTTAAATACATTCATATGTTTTATTATCAGGTGAATGCAGTGATGTTTACCTTTTACCTAATCCTTAGTCTCCTTGATGTCCCACGTAAACTACACACGAGTCCATTCTCTAAAACAGAGTAGTGGCATGGAGGAGATTTTTATCCACAGCCTCACTCATAGACAGAAGAGAAACCTGTAATTCTGATCAACAAGGATTAGAAAAGGGAAAAGGCTCCTCCAATCAAGACACAAAGAGAATTCATGATGAAATCCATGTATGTTCTTCTAAATCCAGTGATAAATACCTCAGTTCAACAATAATATATACACTAAAACATTGGCTGGCACTAGCAATAAGACAGATGGAGTTCTGATATGGAACCAGGGAGGCAGACTGCTACAGGCAGATCACCAAGTCAGGACCTTTTCTTTAAGGTAAATTTCCCAAGTACATACCTTTTAATACGGAATACATTCGACCATGAATGTTCAGTGGGTTACCCCCTTTGCATCTTCTTGTGCAGCATCAGTAGTTTTGGTCTTCACTGTTTGTTTATTAATTTTTATACATTTTCCTGTGTCTAGTTCTATAAAGATCTCTTCCTGTTTATTAGTGTGAGATGATTAAGTGCCTCAAAGCAAATAATGAAATAAATATCTATTCCATGTGATTAAAAAGCTTGTTTGGAAGAAGTTCAGAAGATTTATGGAAGTGGGGTAACCCTTATATATATAAACAAATAGTTACTAATCACCAGTGAATTTGCAATGTAAGGATAGATATAAAGATGTTCTCTTTTCTCCTCAAACTTATGTAGATGAGCTTGGTGCTATGACAACTCCCCTGCTTGTAAAAGTCTTGTCTTCACGTTTTGAGCTGGCCCCAAGATGCCACTTGCAGCACTCCAAGAGGCAAGGTCAGACGTCCTAATTATTAATTCCATTAAATCCTATCAAGTTCATTCAAGAGAACTGGATCCTTGCCAGTAATGCAATCTGCAACTTCAGTCCCATAAGTTAAAGCAGACTTGGACTAAATCTCCATCATCAATCAAAAAACATTATTTTTCATTTTGAAATCATTGTAACCCTTAAATTTAAAGGTCAAATCTGAGGCTATGACAATTGAATCAGGAGTAAGCAGGCTGAGAACACAATTGAGTCTGCCACTACATGCATGAAACAAAAAATCCAAACTTCTTCATAGGTTTAAAGTTTTATTTAAAGTTTTTGAAGTATGAATTGGGGGAAAAAAAGGGATAACAGGGGGAAAAAAAAGGCTACTGTAATTAAATGTTTCTATGAAACACTCTAAGTTACAAATTGGAAAAAACATATAGCCACAGGTGTATCTGTTTTACTGAAATGACAGAAATCTTCCTTTTAAGAATTTTGCCTGCAAATCTCAGAGTTGAGATGTCAAATTTCTACAAAAAAGTAAACAGTCTTAAAATCACTGCAAAGACTAAACCATTCAGTATCAATTTGCACAGAATTGGAACACTGGAAAATAATTAAATGGCTGACAATGTAAATTTAATCAGTGTCAGGCAAGCAGCGAAGGAGTCTTCAAAGTCCAGTTGGATATGGTGTCTGACCCACAAGGATTTGATTGATTAGTCATGATTAAAGCTGACTTGACAATTCTGACTATAGCTGCAGATGATAATGTTTTTCTGTTTGGTAAATTTCAGAGAGATTTAGGGATTTTATCAGAACCATAAAAACCAAACCCAAACCCAAAACAATCCACAAATTCTTCACTCGTGATGCTGGTTGCAGAGGAAGTTACAGTTTCATGAAGGTGCCTAAAAAAGAATAAGTTTACCCTGTCTTGTCAGGAGAGACAGAGCTCCTGCTGGAGTCAGTGGGAAGAATTATACACTTGCTTTCCCCAATGATAAAAAAACAGTGATGGAATTAGAGTTTGGTTAATAATTCTACTAGTCTTGCATTTGTTATTTGTATATCACTCATAAAAGTGAAATACGCATGGCTTCAGATGCCAGCAAATAACCATTTTTGTAGTTGGACATATTTTTTTGATGTCTGAACATTTCCATGAAGCCTGTGCACCAAATATGAACTTCTGAGTGCATGATGCACTTGCTCCTCTATGCCAGATCTGATTTTAAGCCTCCATAAAAGTGCTACCACATACTTCATGGAACAGCAAAGTCCATTAGCAACAGCAACTAAAAGGGCTGAGTGCTATTTATGTCTGACTTCTGTTCCCCATCGATAAGATAGTTGCCAGAAAACAGCAAACATAGTCTAAATACGAGTGTTATGGCTATATATGTGTATGGCATTTGTAAAGGATTTTACTGTTATCATGTTTCTAAACCACAATTACAGTAACTTATGATTCCATATTACAGTAAAGGAGATAGTTTTTTTGGCTTCAGGTAGTATATTACTAGTAGGATTTGGAGGGTGCTGAAGAGGAGGAGGAAAAAATATCTAACTCTATATATCCATAAAGAAGAAGTTTTCCTTTTTATCCACTCATAAATGTGACCACAAATTAGAGCAGAAACTCATTGCTGATATACAAAAAAATGCTCTTAGCTGATACTGAGAAATTCTATATATAAATACAAGACCTGAAAGTTTGTTGCTTTTAATTATCATTCTGCTTTCCTGTATTATTGTGGAGGACAGGAGTAGTTCTTCTGTTTACTCTTTGTGATTAAGTGATCTTGATAATATTGCATGACCACAGAATGCTGATATATCAACAAAGTAAAAATTCTAAGCCAGCCTCTAATGATCTGACCACAGAGCTCCAGAGATTAGGGTTTGGATTTTTTGTCCCCATCCTTTCCAAGAGATCCCATGTAAAACCTAAACTGTATCTTTCTCTGAATCCTTGTTTTCTATTATTAAAATTTTAATTAGCCAGACTGAATAATTCTAATCATGACGAATCCCTGAAAATGAGTTATCAAATGGTCTTCTGCCCCTGTAGGGAAAAACAGGATGTCACACTCGAGAGCCACAGAAATAAATACTGCAACTGTACTTCTCTGACTACAGCAATTGTAGTCAAGAGGTAAATGTTCACTTTTGTTTCACTTATAGATTCATAAAAGTTGGAAAAGACCTGCAAAATCAATCAAGTCCAATCTTTGAACAACACCACTATGTCAATTAAACCATGGCACTAAGGGCCATGCTAAGTTATTTCTTGATCCCTTTCAGGGATCTGATACTTCCCTGGCCAGCCTGTTCCAATGCTTAACCACCGTTTCAGTGAAAGAGTTCTTCCTTGTATCCAATCTAAACCTCCCCAGCAGAAGAGAATGCAGATATAAAACACATTTATATAACAACAGATAAAGGACTTACAGAAGAACACAGAAGCACAACAGCCCCTCTCCTACAAAATGCAATAGAACTTGGACTGCTGCTCCAAATTTTATCCATTTGTAAGTTCACTTGCTAACATTAAACAGGGTTTGTGACTGGGCCTAAGAGAGCACTTACACACACATGTAGTGATATCATTCTCAGCAAAAACTCCTAATTCCACTTGCCAGTAATAACTCACAGAGGGAAATACTGGTCATTCCTTAAATTACTAACTATACTTTAAGAAGTGACACTATAATAAACAGACTCATTAATCTCTATCTGACTTGTTTCCACAATTCTCATTCCAATGTCCTTACAACTGTTGCTATACTCAACCAAGGAACTCAAAAAATTCTGTAAAATCTACACATTTCTTTCACAGAGATCACATACTCTGACAAAGAAATTGAAACTCCTTTCTAATTTATCCATTATTAAAACCTGAAAGTCAATTAAATTAGAACTACTAGAAATTTCTCATTTAAAATTCCCCTTATTTGCCTTTTTTTTTTCCTCAAATTCTCTATAGACTAACATCATTTTGTAGGAATCCTGCTATTTGAAGAAATTTAAGTAGCCCAGGGATACTCTTACTTCATAACTTTGCTTTAGCCCTTTCCTACAGTGCTTATGAACAACCAAAGTAGTACATTTTGTAGTTATGTATCAGAAAAATGTGACCTTTACAGTGCTCTTTTTCTCATAGAATCTGACTTCAGAGTCAGGTGATAGACTACCCTCCTGGGAATTTGAAAACCTCAAGAGAAAGGCCACTACATACAGAGTAGAAATTTGAAAAGAGAATTAAAATAAATGTTGCTATGCTGGATTATATGGTCTTTACTCACACAATGCCTTTAAAAAATTCTAAATGCCAGTATTTTTTAGAAGCTGGGATAAATGTGGAACATTTTTTTAAGCACCTGATACTATTTAGCACTGCATTAAAATCAAAATACAAAATCAGAATAGACAGTCATGCTTCACTAAAATGTAGATATTTCATATGTTTCCTTGAAAACAGTCTGACAAATAACTAAAAGACATTTAATTTAATTACATCTGAATTATTTTAAAGTAAAATCTTTACACTTAAATGGATTCATTTAGGCTAACCAAGGCAGGAGGGGGGGCTTTGTCAGAGACTGTTGAAGAACTGGTTAAAGCTAGTTAGAAAAAGCTTGTGTGACTTCAGAGGTTAAAAAAATGTACAAAGTGCATAACTTTGTGTAAATGGGATTGATAAAATCCACCCCCCAAGTAGCTGTAGGCCAGTAATTTCCCCTTGGAAGACTCTACTCAAGGACAATACAGTCATCAAAACCACTTGCAACTATGCACAGCCCCAGCCCCAGTATTCTGAAAGAGAGAGACTGGAAGAAACCAAGGTAATAGCATTGACATTTCCCTTTTCCAGTGCTGGTACTTTGAGCATTGTTTGGATCTTCCACTGATTTTCAGACTGTAAAGGAGCCACACCTCACTACAGGTGCAACTTATCTTTTGTGACTCTTCCTCTGTTAGAAGGAAACCAGCACTTCACAGACCTTACTGTCTGTGCAATGAACTGCCCATCACCATCTACACCTCGGACAGCCAAGTGTTGACATTTCTGACATCTAATCTGAGCCTCTGTGGTAAATAGCTATCCCTAGTCCTGTTATTAAAAATAGATATCCACTTAACTTTCTGCCATTTGGGTAGCCAAATAAATTTTTCAGCCTGGGGAAACAAGTGTTCCAATATGACCTTGTCATAGATTGATGGGTGGAAAATACTCAGGGTAATATTTTCTGCTTCTGGAAACAGATTTTTTTACTCTAACACTATGCTAAGACACAATGTCATTTTTAGGAAAACAGAAATGTTCCCAATTAATCACTGATGATAAGAGTACATAAATTATTATTTGGACAGCTTGACTCCTGACCTCATTAGGTAGGTACCACACAGAAGTTGTACTACTTCTGCATAAATATTTGCATGAGTTTTTGCAACCCTTTCCTAATTCTGGCTGATGAGAAAGTTATGTTTATAGCCCTTCTGTTGTTTTCCTGCTTTCCAAACTGCATATTCCCTATATCATAGCTATGGTATCTGTTTCATCTTCAAATTGCACAGGGTTTTTTACGTGCCCACTGATGAATACTGTCATGAATCACCAGATCTCAGTTTCTTGAGAACTTTCCACTAAAATATTGGAATAACTAAAATTAATGGTTTTGAAATTCTTGCTAAGTGAAACCAACATTAAAATACGGAGCATTTTGGGGTCACAAATCTAAAACTGTTTGGAACACTGACTATCATTAAAAACCCCCAGCTGATAAACTGAAACTGTTCATCACCATACCTTTCTGGATACTCAGGAAAAAAAAAATCTGTCATGTTCTTAATGCTGCTATTATCCCTAATGTGAAAGCAATTAATATTTGTATCTATCTTCATCCTCAGAGAGTAGCTGGGTAAGCTGAAAGACTCACACTTGTCGCTGGCAATGTGAAACAAACCAGACCTGCCAGAGTGGCAATTGAAATAGGGACGGGAATGATGGAGTAAGCTTGGAAAATAACATTAATAATAGCCTGAGCCAACAAAAGAACATACGCCAAACACAGTATGGGGCAACCTCAAAAGACCCAACAATGGGGCAAACAACAATATATGTTGTGGTGGTCTGGCTGGCTGCCTGTATCATCGGCTCGNATGAATCCAACTTAACTTACAAATTAAACCTTATAAAAATGCACCCCCACAAATATGTAGATTCTATCCCAGATAGTGACCCAATGAACATTACCTTATACGTAAAACGTTGTTAACCATTCATATGTAAGAACTCAGAACATAACCTTATATGGTGCAACTTCATTAACATGACTACACCCATAATTCCCATTCTTCTCTCCATGACCTAACAAGATATTTCCCTTCCTAGTATCCCCTTTCCCATGGCTTCAGATTGATGCTGATTTCACTGTTGATCAGGGCCAACTCACTGTCAGTAAGTCCCACATGCACTGGCACCGATTTAGGAGTATCTGCTCTACCTCCCAAATGTATTAATACATGTCTACTTTCACACATTTCATAACCAAACAGTAGGTTCAGTTAAAAGCCCTCCAGGCTCTTCAGCCTTGTTTCTAAGTAACTTTTAAAAAAAGGAAAAGTACTGGAGTGTGACAGTAATCTCAATGAAAGTAAATTAATGCATTACAGCCATATATATGAGTCAGGAGTAAATGTGTTGTTTGCAAAGTTTTGAGGTCACTGTTTGCCTATATAACCCTAAATGCTAAAGAAGGCGTACACTGGGGCACAGACGTACTGCAAAAATTATTTATAATTAAAGGAATTTATTCAATGACCCTCAGACTTTATTTCAAATATTCAGTTTGTACTTGGAGTAGCTGGCCTTAAAGCCCATTTATTCCATCCCCTTACAACACAACTGCTTAAATAAAATTGGTCCAATCTGTATGCACTCTTACATTTATGCTGGACTGCTGAAACAACCATTAAAGGAAATTAATTCCTATCCTTTCTGAGTCTGAGAGAGCTCATATAAACACATATTAACAAACTTGAGGAAAAACATTTTCAGATGGTTCTTAAGCAAAAGCAGAACACGCCCATTCTCTATGCCAAGACAGTAATCAGGGACTAACTCACCAGATTTATACCTGATGTGAAGGATAGTTTTCCATAAATTAGAAGGAAAAAAAAATTAAGAAAATGAAAAAATCCCTGCAGCTGTAAAAAAAAGGAGAGGTAAATCCAGAGTTTTTCCTTTTTTTCAAGTTCTAGCCTTACCAAACAGCTGCCAGAATCAATCTTTTGGAATACTTGGTTGTAGAAACTTGATTATGAACCTTTCAAATAAAGCAACATATTTTGCCCCAGCACTGGTGTTTTTGTGTATACACCAAAATGGAAATGAAGATGTGAAGAAAGGTTGGTGGCTGAAGAAACGAAAAGATAAGCAGACTGTTTTCCAGCTCTTTGTAGTCAAATGGTTCTGCTGGAAGTGACCAGAGGTGCATCATTTTCTTACCTGTATCTGGACATAGGTCAGTAAAGAGTATTTGGGTCTGGACATGTCATTCTTGTTGTTTTCAATGGAGGACAGTGAACCAAGTCATCTTGAAAGGTTGTTGGTTTTTATTTTATATATATGTATATGTCTTAAAATCTAGCTTAGACTTGTAAAATCTAGCTACCAATCTTCACAAAGTCATAACATCACCAATAAAATTTAACTTTTTTTTCTAAGGAGTTCATTGCTCTCACTTGTTAGGATGCCAAATATTTTAGGATTTCAAAAAGATAAGCTTATCACAGGGCCACGTCTTAAAGTGGGTTTGTTTAATCAAACATAATTTCAAAGACACCTTTTATTTTATTTTAGTCATACTTTTGCATAATTTCTTTAAGAGGGCTAATTTTTAACATCTAATTTACTGAGTAACACTCAAGACGCTGCATTTAGTCCTCCTCATTTTTTAATATATTTTATTATCCTTTCTTCCTCAACATTAAAATCTTTTTCAGAAGATAAGAGATTTGTAAATTTTCCTTTTTCTTTTTCTATTTCTTTTTAACATATTGTAACATGAAACAGTTGCAATAAAAAGAACATTTTGTATTAGCAGTGGTTTTCAAGGTATTCAGCCCCTTCTCTTTTTTTTTTAAAGTAAAGAAAAGTCCTGAAAGTTCATAATCATAAATCATCTATATTCCTCACAGAGCAGATTTGTCACTTTGATTCCAGGCTCAGAAGAAACCCAAAAGAGAAGTGAAAGTATGGCTTTCATTCTCTCTTAAAACTATTTGATGGTTTTTGTTTGTTTGTTTACTTTAATAAAATATTACTCATTCACAAATTTCTAAATTTAAAATTAATGTATGAATATGATTCAGCCAAGAAAATTATAGACTGAACGATGCTTCATGATAATAACCCCAGATTACACAGCAATTTTTAACAACAGGCAAGATATTTTCAAAAATGTAAATACATTTTAGGTCACCTGACCTAAAGGTCACCTGACCAAGTGACCTTCTGTGTTGGAGTGACTACATCAGTAAGAGAAGAGGAACAGATGGCATCTCTCTGGAGCTCTGTAATGACAGTAGCTCCCCACAACATTCTTACCTCTA
>VXBB01009205.1:0-31964 GCA_013399915.1 Illadopsis cleaveri | reverse complement strand
GGATAGGGTTCTGTTCCTTTCTAATCTTGTTATATTAAAAAAAAAAAAAAAAAAAAAAAGCACCCATTTCTCAGTATTTTTACACTCTTCGGTCTCTGCACCCCCTGTGGTATCTCCCAGCTCACTTGAGTTGGACAGGTGCAAGTTTTTTCTGCTTACATCTGTGACAAGGGAGGGTCTTGTGCACATCCCATGGTGACTGACTTGTAACTCAGTGGGAGATAAATATCAGAAATGAGAAGTGCTAAATTTCTGTCAGAAAATGGACCTGGAACAGGCTGCCCAGGGAGGTGGTGGAGTCACCACCCCTGGAGATGTTCAAGAAATATTGTTTCTTGAAAAAAGCTAATATTTATTTTAGAATATGGATAGCACTATGTTAGTCCTAGAAAACATTAATAGAAGAATTTTAATGCAAAAGGTGAATCACCTGAAGAATATGGTAGCAAACAGTTCATCAGGAACAGTACTGTGGAAAGACAGACAAGGTATGCACCCTTGTACGATTTTCTTTGTGATGATAATTTATATTGTGCCCTTTTAAAATTCCTATATTTCTTTACTGCAGATTCTTTTTAGACCTAACAGAAGCAGCCATAGCAGGAAGAAGTTTAACCACTGCATTGCAGAACTGGGCAATGCTCCTTAACAGGCAAATTAACGGGACAGCGGAAATGCCATCAACAAATGGTACAAGATGAGCTCCAGTACCCACAGACAATACTGATATTTTGTTATTGATTTGGTTATAAAGATTTTAGCATGGAAGAGTTAAACCTAAAATGTACCTAAGTGACCAATCAGTGAGGAAGACTAATTGTCCTCTTTCTCCATTGCACCATGCTTTGCACAATCAGCTACATTTACAGAATATAAGCAGGCAGAGTGAGGCAAATGTTTATGGAAAATTGATTTTGCAGCATTTTATGGAGGTTTTGTCAGGATGTGGAGTGATGGTGTCGTTTGCAAAGCAGTTGCATTTCTTGATGCATTTTATTAATAATTCTCAAGGAGTTTGAGAAAGAAAATGTTCAAAGCTCAAAATTATAGGTGAGCCCACAAGAGGAGTGATGACATCAAGGTGAATAATGGCACCTGCTCTGGTTAGTTCTCAACCAAAGCCAAGTCCCATGCCATGGGTAGGATTGACCATTCCTCAGTTTTTGCAGGGGGCAGACATAAGAATGTCTCAAATACATGGTCTTTTTAAGTTTGACACATGAACAGTAAAGAAAATTCCAATTCCTTCTGGACATAAAATGGTGTAAATGTTACATATATGTATTTTTGTCATCAATTTATATGTAGTGGCTATACAGCAATTATTAATACAATTACATAACAGAGATATAAATATCTGAAGAACAGATGGTTGTTTCAAAAAAAATTTTAATCCAAGTAATTTTATTAGCTCGGGCATCTTCAGTGCACTTTTTTCGTTAATGTGGAAGTTAATCTTTAAAACTAATGATATTATTAAAATAAATGGGAAAACATTTGTAGAGAACAATACAAATATATTTGCTTTCATGTAGTTATTTTCTTCTCTTATGCTGGAGGAGGTTGTCCCTTCAAAATTTCCCTGGGACAAGGATAATACATGCCATAATGGATTATGCAGTCCAAAACACTGTCAGACAGGCTTAAAAAGGAACTGAAGTTGCTGCTTCTGAGGCCACAGAATAAAGAAGTTTGGCATGATTGACTCCGGGCTGTTTCTAATGTAAGGAACTCTAGCAAATTTCAGTTTGATTTTGCATGCCAGTATTTTTCTTTCTCCTTGGTAATTGGCTTTTCTAAACACTTGTGAAAGACACATTTCCTTCAGAAAACTGCAGCTCAGAGAAGCTTGAAAACATCGCCACAGTTCATAAACTATGTCATCACAGGCAGAAATACAATTTAAGAAATTTGATCTCTAATCCTCTGCCTTAGCCATTATGGTCTGAGCTTTCATAGTGTTGTATTAGATTGCTTGTTTACAGTTTATTTTTTGGTCAGGAAAATAAGATCAGTCCTTTACTATAAATAAAATTACAGTTTTTTTCCATAGATTTATAATTGTAGGAAAAAAATTTGATTTGTTAGACATTAATGTTAAGATTGAATGTGTAACATCTGTCTATCAAATACCAATGAAGTTACTGACTCACGCTGATCACTGGAAAACATAATTCTGGAAGACTGGTTTATTTTGATGTTCTCCTTCATGATAAATCTTCTTGTATATTAAAACAAACAACCCCAACATCCCCCATATTTTTCCATGCACCTTTTCTCATTAAAACAAATGATTTTTTTAAATACCAGACTTGCCACCAGTTTTGCCAGCCTGTTTAGAATTGGGTTTTGATGTCTTTATAAAACAAACTGCTATTCCACCTCTTTGAGCTTTTTGTTTGCGTTATGTTTTAAGTGGAAAGGATGCTGCTTGGCAGATCTCTCTTCAAGTTCATTGAAAATATGTGGTTAATAGGAAATACACAACCACACACAAGGGCTCCAGTAAATACAACTTTCAGTTGTTAAGCAGCTTCACCCAGTGCTGTGAGCCTGGTGCTCTAAATGCCCACAAAAGGCACAGTGGGAGGGGGCAGGGCAGACACACAGTTTTGCTGGTCGGCTCTGCAAAGCACATGATCAATTTCTCAGGTTCCTGTCACTTTTAGGACATATTTGTTAGGCAGCTAATTGAACCGTCTTTTATTGGGTGCACAATGACAGACTTTTCACAATGCCTTTGTGAAGGGGGAGTAGTTTGCATGTCCGTAAGAATATTCCTTTATCCCTTCTACTTCATTCACTTCCTAAATAAAAACAAAACCAACCGGAATTGAACAGATTTTTGTATTTAATGATTCTGTCTTATTTAGAGTGAAACTTACCTTGTGCTTTTACTTTTCACACTTAAGGTGGGTCGTTTTTCAGCGTTTGTCAGAGGCACTTTATTGGCACCTACAAGGTCTGAAGTCACACCTTCAGAAAGTAAATTGGGTGTTGAGAACAGATGCCATTGCAGAGCTATTTGTGCTTTCCCACTGACCTACCTTTAATTGCAGCAAAGTCCTTACTGCATTCACATCTGAGGTAAACTAGGACTTGAATTTCAGCACCTGTTGTCTCACCAGCTTTGTCACATTTTGACAGCATCCAAAATACAATCAGTGCTTTCCAAATAACGATTCTATAATCCAAGACAAGGGACAGGTAGAAGAGAGACATAAATAATGCAAAAACCCCAGTGTAATCAACTGCATCTATTTCACTTTTGATATTCCATGGTTAAAAACCCAAACATTCCTTCCCTAATTCAAATCCTTGGCTTCTCACTGCAGCCACCAGTAGCTCTGGTTCCACATTTTTCAGCTACTCTTTCCAGCTGCAATGAATAATTCTTCTGTCATTCTATCAATCAGTTTTTGATATCACCAACAGAGATGTGTGGATTGCCTAGTCAAGCACAGATAACAGGTTACCAGTAGCAGCGAGAACACAAGCAGCTGTTCGATGCCCTTAAGTACCCATCACAACAAAGCCCAACTCCTTGCCAAATTCAAATGCACCTCAGATTTCAGTTGACCAGGATACATTCTGGAAATCAACTGAGGCTAAAAGATGAAAGGTCTTGCATCTTTCCCAGTCTTTATATACTTTGTGCATGATTTTTTTTTAACTTTAAAAATTATTTTCACAGTAATCCCTAATTTCTTAGCAAGGTGATGTAAATAGCTTTACCTCATTTGCCTGTAAATGTATTGATTTACATATATTCATAAATATGCATGTATATTAAATGTAGTACATTATTTACCTAAATGAGTTTTTGGCCTACCAAATAGTTTTCAATTAAAGGTACACATTCCTTCTGGAAGCAAAATGCCTTTTTGGGACATAATCTGGTTTCTGTGCAAAGCACTCATTAAAAAGCAAAGCACTTCTGCAGTTCTTTGCTCTGTGGTACCATGGCATTTGTTCAGGCTGGGTTTGCACCTTTGCATTCCTTTGCCTCATATTCATTACAACCCATCATACCTGGTACCTTCCACTACTGCTTCCTTCCTGGGAGCATTTGCCACGAAGAAGCAACACCCAACCCTACACAAGCTTAATCCTGAAGTGCATTTAGGAAACTCTAGGACACATTGCAGGGGCCTCTCACGATCACTAATGAAATTGGTCATTTAGATGGTTTCCCCTAATGATCCCTTATCTGTTTAACACACCTTATCCCCTACTGCTTCTCTTATGTGACGCTATTGATGTCTGCCCCCCCTCCCTCTGGAGAAGGGCTATGGCTGCCATGATTGCAGCTCATGGTGTAGGAACTGAGGGGGCACAGGGTAATGGGGCACAGCCTGACAGAGTCTTTACTTTTAACTGCTTCCATGGAGCACAGCATTTGAAATTACCTCCTCAGGCTCATAAATTAGTAGAATATGGTGCTGGCACACCAAAAAAACAATGCCTTAGCTTGCTTTGACTGTTGTATAGATGAGAAAAATGTACTATTTCTCAACTGTGACTAAATAGATTCTCGGTCCTCTCTGCATATAACAATGCAGGATATTACATGGGCCCAGAAACTGGATGTTACAAATAGGAGCAACTTCGCTGAACATCAAGAGTGGTAATTGCATGAATTGAAAAGCCTGAGGGATCAATCCATTCTTACAGAAAATGGGAATATGAAACAGGTAAATTGTATGTCTGGTTCCAGACATTATCTCTGAAGGATATTGGATGATTTCCATCCACAGCAGATGCATAAATCATCAAAAGTTAAAGTACTGGAAAATTGCTAACCCATCCAGTCACTTTAATGTGTTCTGGCCTACTTTGAACCAGGCTGCAGATCTGAGAGCAGATCTCTCTGTGGCTTTCTACTCCAGTTTAACAAGTTTAGCAAAAAATACATTCTTGTAATTAATTTTTACTATGGGAAAAATAAAAATCTCTGCACAGCAAAGCTAGGACAAAACCAAAACTGAGAAACTGATCACTTTTTAAGGAGCGTAAGTTCTGCAGACTACAGTTGGTTATTATTTGGGTGTTAACAATTTTGTACTGAGATTTCCTTGGCTAAGGTATTTAGTTTATTTAACTTACATAGAGGTCAGACTCACTCCCCTTGTTTTCAGAGAACAGCATGAAGCCAAAATCCACCTCTTTCAGAAAACAGCTAACGCTTCCAAGATTGTTAATTGGATCAGTTCCCAACTTTAAGACCATGAAAAGTCATTCAACTAAAAGCTACAGTTCAGTTAATTATCTTCACCCTCTTTTTCCTTCTGACTACATGCTTTGCAGTGCTTTGGATAATCTGTCAGGAGAAAGATTAGGAAAAATTACCACTTGACAGTAACTTCCTGATTGCAGTAAATGAACTCCGTCTGAGGAGGAGAAGAAATAGACAGATTAAAAAAAAGAAAAAAAAAGCTTTTGCCCTCTGAGACATCATCTTCCGAAACCCTGGTATTTTGGATTTCATTACAGTAAGTTAAAATTCAGTTCTTGGTATCAAGTTGCCATCTGTGTTAGATGAAAAAATCCCTGCAGAACCTGTAAGAGCTAGAGGAAGAAGTGAGAGCATGTGTGGCACAAGGCAAATCCTATGAAACATCCTCAGCTGACCAAGGGCACCTAATAACTTGGACTCTTTTCTGGGCATAAATTTGCCAAGAAGGCTTTCTGAGAGGTGAGGGATGATAGTAGAGCAACTCCTTGCTTGCCAGGAGTGAAAATAAAGGCCACCACTATACCAACACAGGGGAACCACTTAAGCCATGCCTTCCATCAACACCAGAAGCACAATCCCATGCATTTTGTATGACTTTGGCCATCTGCGAAGGTAAACACAAGGAAGCCACTGACCACCTTAGAATATTTACCCTGAAATGACAGAACTTAAACACAGAAGAAATACTTGGTTTCTGTTGGCATTATGTAATTCTTTTGACAAAGGAAGGATGGTAAAGTCAGAAAGTCTCATTAATAGCACTCAAGTACATATAAACAGACCCATACCATGCACAATTCACCACAGGAAAGAAAAGATTCTCACACAGAAAAAATAATTACATGGTGTAACTCAAACTTGTGAGATGAAATGCAAGACAAACTCCAAACAAACCAATGTTTAGAACATGCCTGAGGACATACTGAAAAGGCTGTGAGAAAGGAGGCTGCCAGTTTAAGCCGAAGACAGACATGGCTGTCTGGTAAAATTAAATGGTGCAATAAAAGGGTTAACCATTAAAGCCCTCTCCCTCATTAGAAAACAGGTATTTTATTCAGCACCACTGACTGAACAACATTTTTTGTAATACAGGAGAAATGCTACCAAGGGTGATACCACAGGAGACATTTGAAGACATCAGATACACAGCAAAGAGTATTTTTTTAGTTCCTTTAAATACCACATACCATCAGTCTAGAATGTTTGGTGCTAAGCCCATGATGGTTAATGCTGGCATTCATTCCAGTGGATAGATGACTTACCAGTCACTGCAGGCTTAAACAGACATCATGATAAGTTTATTTTCACCTGTAAACAGTGCCCAAAGCACCTGTCAGCACAACTGTAGATTGAATGTAGAAGTGAAAAGTGTCAATGAAAACAAGAAGTGGATGCTGCCTTTACACATATTCCCTACCTTCTTCCCTGAATGAAGGTTTTGCACATGCCAAGAAAGTTGCCTTGGACCAGGTGGTGTTTCAGTTAAAGGGTGACACTGAACCATCACCAAGATTTGACAGGCTAGAGGCTGGGTAGGAGATCACATATCCACAAGTGTTATGAACTCAAAAGGTACAGAACTGATACAGCATCTGTGCAATTCCCAAAGCAACATTGCCTTTCCATATTATGAAGCTAATGGATTCAAAAAAGAAACAAATAAACAAACAAAAACCCCCAAACACAAAAACCAGAACTCCAAACCCCCAGTCTATAACAAAGGGGGAACAGCTATTGAAATTAAGAATTTCATGTCAACAAGGATAATTTATAGCAAATACAGAAAGCATTCACCAAATAAGCCCTTTGCCAAAATAACATTAGTTTCATACCATGGAAAACAAGTGAACACAGATTACTAACTACTGCCAAAAAGTAAGGCCACATATTAAAAAAAAAAAAACCTGAAGAATTTGGTATGAACCAGTCAAAGTGTGAGAGCTCTTAGTGAAACAATGGGAGCTTTGTTGGAGATGCCTGATGAACTACAGAGGTGCTAACAAATAAGTAAAGTCAGGCATTGTGACATCTTAAAAAAAGGTATTGCCAAAAATTCAACCTGGCTCACTGAGAAGGGAAATTAAAAAAGTAAATAAAAAAAATGTAAGTAATATTTACAGTGTGAAAAGAATGCCATCTTCTTATTCAGTGCATCAGACTAATGCATTTGGTCTCCTTTTGAACTTAAAACAGGGACATATCACAATTAAAAGTGGCCCTTCCGCCCTTTAATTCATCCACAGCATTCTTCCATTAAACAGTACATTGTGCAGGATGAAGAAAAGTACTAAAAAAGGAGAGGAAGGAGGGAGGGGTGGGGAAAATTACTTTAAAGTACTTTGAATTACTAAAATAAAACTAAAATGCTATTTTAGAACTCGTTATTGAAAAAAAATAAAGACACCAGAGTTATTTTCAAAGATTCTTGACAGACTTTTAAACCAGGGGCTTTGATCTGAGAGAGACTTGACAAAACAGTGACAGCGAAAGGAAAAGTGTGGCAACGGACTGACAAGGAAGGCTTTCATCGGACTGCTTGAGAAAATAGGATTATAACCTGTTTTACCTGCCCTCCCACCCTGCTCCCCCTCCCTGGCACTGAATGCTGGTCCAACACTTTAATCCTGAAATGAAGTTTCCTCGTTCCAGTTACAGGAAATGTTAAGAAGTATATCCTGGCCTTCCAGCTCTCTGAGGTCCCAGTGTGCAATGAACATACACAGTCTGGGAGGGTCTGGGGGCCCTCGATCCCGTGTACTCCACAGCAGGGAATGGTCTCTCCTGGCTGCTGACCAAAGGAGGCTGCCCTGCCTCCTCAGCCTTGGCAGTTTAAATTCACAACTCCACACCGGGGGCAAATGTAACAACCAAGTGAACTCCAAACATTCGTTCAAGCTTGAAATGCAGAGTGAACAGGTAAACACACTACAGCAATTAAGACTGGGAAGACTGTAAAATAAAGCTGAAGAGAAGAGCTTGAAGTTGCTTGTGTAAAGCACATCCAAATTGATGGGATACCTTGAACAAAATCTTACATAAACATTGCAAAAGCTTTGAAGAGCTGCTTAACTGAGTCATCTCTGAAGTCCTGGAGAAAATAATCCAGGTCTACTACATTTTTGAGTATTACAAAGTTTACACAAGAGTGTTTAAAGATTAAAAATATTTTATTTACACTTTTCTTTATACATATTTTATACATTTTTTTCAGCTTGAAACCCAAATAGAGCACATATGCAAGTCTCAGCATACATAGCAAGGGAAAATTACTTTCTGCCAAAAAAAAAAGAAAAAAAAGGGAAAAAAAGAAAAAATGCTTTAAAACAGTTAAAAAGAGGCAATTCTTAAATTATTTAGACAAGTTTATAGCAGCCCTATGGTAATCAGTAGACAGTTAATTCAAATGTATATATGAGGTAATATACATATAATTTTAATTTTCTATAGGAAAAGTATTTCCAATAGCCAGACACAAACACAGTACAGTTTGAAAATAACTTTTCCTGTTAACTTATCAAATACATTCTTTTCAATACAAACAATCTGATATTGTACACTGGAACTGTGGGATATTATACTGGAATTGCCATCTCCAGCATATAATAATTTATTTTTAAAAGATTTACAAAAATAACAATATATAGGGAAAATATTTAAAATAAAAACATAATTCACTCTTCCCTTCACCTGCTCCAACAGTGACGTAAAAGTTAGGTGGGTCCCACTGAGGTAATAAAAGCCCCCCTAAATATAGCTAACTTTACAGTCCTACAGAGCACTTCATTTCCTAGACTTATAGTAAGATTTTTCTACCAGAGCCATAAATAAAAACTATCTGCAAATAGAAATTATTTTCCTCTAGCTACCAACTTAATATTAATCCAAAGGTATTTCAAATTGATTTTTGAAAGCTATTTTTAAAAGACTACATAAATTGAACTTAGAGAAGTATAAAAAAATTAGTAGAGGGATATACAGGAAAGCTGTGCTCAAAACAAATTAGTTTTTCTGCCACCTGCCACATACAACTATGTTTTATGACATTTACCCACACAAATGGAAATTTTCAAGTTACTAACCAACTTTCAAAAAGAGAATACAGAGGCAAAAGTAGTCATTAGTATTTACTTTAAGCAGCTTTAAGTTGTTTAACAAACATGAAAATCTCAGAATGTTAGCTACAGGACACCAGCAAGCTCTGTTTAAATAGATGATGTGTTTTCCAGTTATGTTCTTTCCACTCTCCTTCAGTAAACCTCACCACGTGTGACAGATGCTTATTCAAGTAACTTCACTACCTAGATACATATTTTTATTAGCAAGAGACAGGAGGGATGTTTTCTCTGATGGTCCCAACCCTATAAACTCTTAAGCACAGGCTTAGTAACGCTTGTACTTACATGTTTTCCTTTAAGTACCTTATAGTTTTCTGTTTCTTTGCATTGGACTATTCACATTTATGAAGTCCACATCTCAAGTGTTAACAGAATCTGGGGCCAATTCACTATTTTTTAAAAGAAAAAGTATATTAAAAAGGCAAAATATCTCTACAAGTGCAACTACTTCTAAAAAGACTGACAGGCTGACACAAACTAGAAGTTTATTTTAAAGAACTGTTAGTGTCTCCTCACAATGCTTACCCTCCCTTTGCTAAAGAATGGCCATAATGAGTTAAGCAGTGGGGGTTTTTGATCAGTTTGAATTTGCACCTGCTGAATTTTATCTTTGTTTCCTGAGTGTCAAGTGAAGCTTCATCCCTGACCCAAGTAGCTACATATTACAAGCATGAGGAAATGCAGCACTTGGGATTCTAAGACAGGAGGGCCTCAAGAATAAACAGCTGCAAATCTCAGGAACCAGGGAAATATTACAGTCCAACCCTCAGAGCTAGTTCTAACAGGACTATGATCATACTGCAGGAAGTAGGGCATCCACATTTTTCAAAAGAAAGTAACATAAAAGCAGGTTGCCATGTAGCTCATATACTGCCACTTGCTAGCAGGGCTTTCTGAAACAGCAGGACCTCTGTAAAACCAAAAACTGCCTTCTTCCAGCTGAATTCATGGGAAAAAAAATCCTAAAGTTTCTTTTTGCCAGCTGATGCCTCCCACAATGAAACTACCAACACTTTGTGGCAGAAAGTGAGCTATTTTTTCCTTATGCAGTACTTATAAAATATATATATATCTGCCTCCTAAAAACAGACCTAGGAGCATGTAAAATGGGAACTGGCAGTATCCGGTCCCTTTACAGGAACACTGTGCTTTTTGTCCATTGTCTTGCTTGAAAAGAAAACTCCCTTCTGAAGTTGATTGCTAAATTATGAAATGAGGCTGATACATTTTTTTCTACAGATGTGAAAAAAACCCTCTAGATTGTAGCTCACTATGCTCATCTTTCTTGCTTTTCAAAGTAAGTCATATGTTGAATTTTATATATGTGGATACCATTAGATTCGCTGGTATTCCATTATGGGATGGGAATAGGAGAACCTCCCCAAATCTAATAACCAAAGATAATTTACCTTTTCCTTCACAAATGAGAGGCATTTAAATGTCTCTTTAAAATCCATCTTAATCTGACTGTAATGCTCAAAATTTGATAGTAATAGGCAATTCTCATTAGCCAACTTAGATTTGTTCCTATTAAGGTATTAAATTATCTGGAACTAAATGATAAGAGTAAACATAAAAAAAAAAATTCAATTAAAAAAATCCCTCCAAGTAACCAAAGTAACTGTCTCAAAAGTTTCTTTGCAGTATAAAAGAGAACAGAAGCTAATTTTAATATTTCAGGTCTGAAACAATGCAAGCATGGTAGATATGTAAATTAACAAAACATTCTCACATATCCCCACCATTCTAATCCCAAGCAAATTCCAACCATCCCTAATGCTGGAAAGGTTACAGCCAGCCTCTCAGTGGAGACACAGCTTCAGGGAAGCTGAAACCAACAGCTCAATTATAATTTCACAGAACAATTACTACTACAATCCTGAACAAGATCTTTCAGAACTGGACACCTGAAGATAAATATGAGTTTAAAAGCAGAGCACCAAAACTGATCTGGTTCTTCATTTTTCAAGTGTCAGCACTCACCAATGAGTTTAGTGGCAGTTGCTGAGTGCACAGAGCTTCAGAAGGCGCTTAAATGCAGACCCAAAAATGTAACTGGAGACACCCCTATCCTTCCCATTACTTTTAATAAAGTCTTGGCCATGTCCCCAAGACATCTGACTCCTGACCACCAGACAGTCAGAGCCAGGGCTGCTCCCCACACTGGCACTGGCCCCACATAAAGTGAAGTACTCTTTGGAATGTGCCCTTGACAGTCATCTCACACAGGATTAGCTTGATGCCCGTTAACTTACTGAGAAATGAGCTGGTGACAAGAAAAAACACAAAAAAAACCCCAACAAAAACAACCAACCAATAAGCAAAAAACCCCTAACCTTGGGGTTTTTTTCTCTTGTGCCCCAATATTCCATGAACTATGTACAGTCAGCACACAGCCAGCACCTACCAGAGTCAGTTTGTCTCTTCCCCTGTAGGGTGATGTACACACAAGTCTCAAGTGAAACTGAGGTTTTAGTGTAAGCAACATTTGCTTTAAGTTAGGCTATCAAGAGAGTAAATTAGATTTCTAATTCAGTAAACTGAATTCTTATTAAAAAAGACAAATTTAGCTGCAAACTAGTCTGCATCAGAAGGCTGAATATCATATTTGGTCCAGTCTCTTCTGGTGTAAATAACTTATCACTACAGCTATGATGGCAAACATTCCCTCTTCTTTTAAAACATATGAAAATACTCAGTTAATAAATCATTTCTAGCAATAAACAAATGCTAAAAATCTGCTGACTTGCCATATAGCTCCAAATACTCACATTTCAACCCAGAACATAATTCCTACAAAGATACTGGAATACAATATGAGAAGTTTTACACACTGTTTTAACCTCTATTATTTCAAACTTCATTTACACAAGTGTTATTTTTAACACAGAAAATTTAGGGTGATTTTGGTCCCTTTGTAAGTGCATTCTTTTGAACTCCCTGAGTACTGTACATTCCTTTTCTACAGTGAATTCTGACTGGAAGATGCTGAATAAAGTGGTTTTGCGTTGCTGCATATGAAGTAAAGTCCATTGCTTAAAATGAAACACAGCAGCATAAGATTTTACAAAATCTGCAGCTCATGTTTCAGCATCTGAACAACGTCTGAGTCTTCAGCTCCCCCAAATTTCTCTCCTTTAGGTTCTAGAAGTGGCTAATTTACATCCACGAAGACAGTCAAAATGCAGTTACTATTATTACTTACATCTTGGCAGAAAATTCTTACCAATCTGCTGTCATTTATACCTGCAAGTTAACACAATGGAATAGTCAAAGCCCTCTTGGACCAGCCATCTCTGTTCAGGCACTCCAAGGTCAGTAGCCATAGTTGTGTAGGTTTTTATAAAAGAAACAGAAATTATACTGACAAACCAATCATCTAACTCCATATTTTCAAAACACAGTAGTTCTTAACAGTTAATAATTAAATAATAATAATAATATTATACCACTTCAATATGAGTACTCATATTGAAGTGCAAGTATAAGCAAAATGTTGACAACAAACTGTAGCATATCCAGTATCCAGTTCCAAAAATAACTGTGGGTTGCAGCAGTGCTGAGCATTTGCTTATTGATGTTTTCTATTTTAATGAAAAAAGAAAACTAGGCAGCACATTAAAACCAAAACGAAACTCAGGTAAAATGAGTTTACTTTTTAAAAAATAATTTATAAAATAACAAATAACCAACAGTTCATTATGTAGCAACAATATAGAGTTTAAGGTTACTGAATCAATCAGTATATATTAAAGATAAGATACTTTGATACCAAATGAGGCTTCCAGTTTTACTTAAGAACTTTGAATTAGCTCATGAAAGAATACCTTAAATTCAACAGATATGACTGAATCTGTGCACTAGTTAAAATATAATATTGCAACTGCACATAAAAAGATGCATTTATATACAGTTTTTACAGTGTATGCACATGTGTGTATACATTTTTTTTTACTCACCAACAAACACAACACAGACAATAGAAGGCAGCATAGAAATAGTGTTTTGAATATAAAAATGCTTTGTTTTCAATTTAGTAGAAAATGTGTAATTTGCATTTTGGCAGACTTACTGGTACAACTATACAAAACCAGGAAAAGGATCATGCAAAAGGGTTAAAATTCTTCTCCAAAGTAAATAAGGGGGGGGGAAAAAAGGCCTAGTAGATTGGAGAGTACTTTGCAGTTAATGGGAAAAGCATCTAAAAGATAACATAAAATACAGAAATGGTTTGGTATTGTTACTTTATACCTGGTTGTACCCAAGTACAGGTGATAAGCTGTAAAAAAAAAAAAAAGCACAACAAAGCTTTCACAAGGTCAGACCAACTATCACCTTTTCTAATAAACTTGTTAAGTACACTCCCCGTACATCCTGTTTCTCTTGAGCTTTTAGCTGTTGTTCTTATACCCAAGGAAATGTCTCTGCAGGAATTCAACTGGCTTGTAATTTTTTTCAACTAATTAGTATAGCTCTTTTGTATTTGATTGGGTTGTTCATTCTGTTTTAGCTGCAACGTCTAACGTGCTCCAAAACATACTCAGGAAAGTGCAGGCTGCACACCTGTAAGCCATCTAGCTTGCACGGCATCCTTGGATATTCATCTTCTTTCCATTTGTTTTCCTCTGGATCAAAAGTGAGAATCGAATCACTGTAATGACCATTGTAGCAAAGGCCTCCAAGAACCATTATCTGTTTGTCCAGAACAGCTACACCGTGGCCACTCCTACCTATTGGCATAGAAGCCAATATAGTCCATTGATCGGTGTCGGGGTCATAAACCTCTGTAGATGGACATCCTTGAGATTCGAAGGAGGCTCTCAGGATCACACAGACACCACCAAAGACATAAAGCTTACCATTGTAAGAAATCATTTTGTGAAAGCATCTTGCATAATTCATTTTGCATTTGTTCTCCCAACAGTTAGTGACCACTTGAGTTCTCCGTGTTCGCTGCTCTACTGTCCCCTCTTTACTGGGATCAAACACACACACTTGCTTAGAAGTTGAAGATGATGTAATTCCACCAGTAATATACAACTTGTTACCAAGCACAGTCCCTTCATGTCCGTACTTATTGACTGGATAGGGATCCACAAATTCCCATTTATCTTCAGTGATATCATACCGCTCAGTTGAGTAAAACGTTTCATCCCTGGTTCTCCCAGCCACTGCATAAACATACCTGCCAATCACTCCAACAGCAAACTCAGAGCGTGGCACAGACATGTCTGCCATTCGTAACCAAGTGTTCTGTCTTGGGTCATATCTAAACACTTTGGATGAAGCATGGAACTCACCATCTGGCCCCAGTTCTTCCCCACCTAATAAGAACACGAAGTTATTTACAATGGCAAGGCAGTCTGGTCGTAAAGGTACTTGAGGACCCTCTAGTTCCCACCACACCCTCGGTTTGTGCAAGAGAAGAATTTTACTGTTTACCATACTGTGTCCTATCATTCCTCTAAATACTGCAGTCTGGGGTTTGGCAGAACGAATTTTGTTCGATTTCATTTCCATCAAAGGCTGTTGGTGAACGCTATGAAAGTAATTCATGGCTTGGTCAACCTCATGTCGCAGCTGCCGGGAGTATCGATAAAACTCTGATGTTTTTACCTATGAATACATTTAAAAGATATTAAAATTCTGACCAAGAGAAACAATCCAGAAAATCTAAATCACTATGTGTCATTAGAAGATTATTTTACTTTGCTTCATTCAGGCAATCTTGAGAGCAATTGCATTTATGCATGAAGGTTTAAACTGATGTATTGTTATCCAAAATCCAGAAGGCAATTTTATGATTAAGAACAGTGACTAACATTTTCAGCAGAATAATCACATGCAGAATGAATTTATGCTGGAATTAGACACAACTGAAATCCCCAAGCCTAAAAATCATTATTCCTTCTCCTGAAAAAAGCTTCTGTTCATCTTCTGCTTAACCCATAAAGCACCCAAATTAAAAATTCCATCTTTTCCTGGGTTTCAAAGATGCTCTACACACCCATTCTGTAGTTACCAAGGTCTATTCTAGCCTGGGTTTTTTCTGAATTCTCACAAATAAAGCCTGAGCTCTCAAATGCAAGGCTCTGCTCATTGGGCTATTTAATTGCCATGGGGTGGGAAGGGAAGGTACCCAACTGCCTTCCTTCAGAACCTGTGCTTGCACCAACCTCTCATCATGATGACGAGCTTATGGCTTCCCCTCTGTGAGTCTCCACATGTTAACACATGCCTTTAACACAAGAAGGAAACATCTCCACCTATAATCCTTTGGTTGTGCATTTCTTTGGCAAATTGTAGAGGTAGGTTTGAACTTCCACTTCCCATGAGACAGTTCCAACCTAAGAGCCATCCCTGCTCAGCCTTATTGGAGTTGTAAGCACAGGGGAAAATAAGGATTCCTTTCTGGGACCCGTCCTACTATCTAAGCCAATTAAGTGCCTGAGGCTGGTCCTGAGAACATTCCAAAATACATCCCTGCCTTGAATATTTTAATTAATCTAGCTCAAGGCAGTCCTCAGCTCACCGTGGGAATCTCTTCAGAGGCCTCACTCTTCCTGTATAGTCTGGTGTAACAGAGCATTCTGAATCACACTTCTAAAACAAATAAAGACCTGCTAGATATTGCCAAACCCACAAATCCTCCATCAGACTTGATCCTAAATCCCGTGTTCTTTCACATAAAATTGGATTGCTTTCAAACAGTGTGAAAGCCTTTAGCACCTACCAGCTCTAAATAAGAAGCAATGCTCTGAAAAACATCTGAGGCGACTCTGAAATTTCGAGTGATCACAAGGTAACACCAGGAGCTACTACTTTTAAGTATCTTACCCCACTTCATCCTATCCTCTCTCCCAAAGAACAAATGCCTCAGGGGTGGTGGCATGAAGTCTGACATATATGGAAAGCAATTTGGAAATTAATGTTCTTTATACCTTGTGAATAAAGTAGCTGCTTGTTCCATAAACACATACCATTAAATTTTTTTAGCCATCTGTTAATCATCTCTTCCTTGTGTAGTAATTAAGACGTTCTGCTGTCAAAGTATGATTTTTTAAAAAAATCATTTGAACTGTTATTATTGAACCCAATTTGCACAGTTTTTGAGACAGTTTGAAACAACAGATTTCAAAAAAAAAAAGCCAAATACTAACCTACTGTTGTAAACCAATGTATAGCTCAAGAGTGACAGTGACTTGATGTTTTTATTTACACTTTTTCTTTACTCCACTTTAATTCTGACAAGTTTGACTTATCTTTGTTGAAAAAAGGGAGGATAGTCACATGCAGATCACATGTATCATTCCTGCAGCAATGTCCAGCTTCTTTCTACTGTTTTTACTAGAAGTGATTTTGGAGCAAAAAGGTTTACTCAGGTATGGTATTTATGGAAAACTCACGGTAAGCCCAACTCTTCTGGGAACACCAGCTCTATTTTCTCATTGCAAATATAGAATATATCATACAAAGACAGATCTGCTCATATGGTATTTGTTAGAATAAACCATATACCTTGCCTAACTGAAAGAACTGAACATAAATTACAGAAAATATGCTGGCACAGGGAACCACAGCACAGAAATATGATAACATATAAAGGCTACAAAACATGAAAAAGGAAGTTAAAATAACAAAGAATCATGGCTGGGCTACTTTAGCCTTAAAAGGAACTTTAAATTCTAAACCAGGAAGCAGGACTACTTCCGGTATTCCCAAACTGGAACTATCCTCTTTGGAATTAAATAAAAGTATAAATTACCTTTGTTCCACCTATATACAGTTCAGGTTTTCTTAGATAATGATGGAGGAAAACGGGATCAACATGCTTACAACGTGAAGCATACCAGTAAAGTCTGCCAGAGATGGAAAATGTTTTTCTTTCTCCTTCAACTTTTACAACTGTTATTAGATCTAGAAATTGGAATGCCAGCCAGAAACTGGAATTAAAATAAGCCTACAACCTCATCACTCTGCTCTTTCACATAGCTTAAATCTCACCTCATGACAGCATGTCAAAGGAAACAAGGAGTATCTCTAACTCCAGAGGGAGACCTTCAAGACCAGGGAATCAATCTATTAGTTTACTACTGCTTCTCTTGACAAAGGCACTCATGTCAAAGCAAAGCATAAAGCTCTTACCTTAAATGAAAAAGACATCAAGGAGCAAATGCAACTCCCAGTTATTAACACCCCTCTGTGACTGAAGTTCATGGGGAAGCTTTGACAAGCACAAGTTTGAAGAGCTGAACGTGAAAATACACAAGCACCAGCAATTCTTACAATATGCAGCAAAAAACTCCCACAAACCAAGAGTGACTGACTACCTCACATGTGGTAAGAAAAGGTAATTGGAGCATTCCTAGACTTGGCTGTCGAGGAAAAATATCCCTGTTTTTAGCCATCCACCTTTCAGCAGTATAACCTCTGCCACACAGCAGCAGTACCTCTCCTGAGGCTCAAATGATGGTCTAAGATGAATGTTAGGATACGCCTATAGGAAAGCACAGACTGCTCACACTTCCTTGATGCAAATGAAAACAAAGCAAAAGTAGGTCATCTGGCCCACTTTCAGTCACACATTACGAAATGTTCCAGAACTATTTGAAAGCCCTGTTCAGCCCCTAGTAAGAAAAACCCCCTGCCTACACTTTCAATTTTACAGTGATTTTGATTACTTGTGTATATAATCAAAAAAGAGAAGCATTAAAATTTAGGTAGTTTGGTATTTAAAACGACTGTAAGTTGTGAATGTCAGCAGATAAAAGCCTTTTGCAGGAATTTCTATGTGACACCCAAAACATGCAGAAGGAAAGCCCTCAGCTTTCAAAAGCAGGCTCTGCCCCTACCTGTAAGTAGCAACAAGAAATCAGCAAATATCGAAGTGTTTATCAACAGACCAATTTTCCTGTTAAGTTCAAATGGAGAAGCTCTGGAAGGAATGTGTCCATAATTACCAACACTCAAACAGAACACATGGATTTCGGCAAAACAGATGGAAACTTACTGCAATTGTCACGAAGCCTGAAGTAAAACAAATGTGCATTCCTAAAGAGTACATCACCAACTCTGAATTGATAAAAATATATAAATGCTTCAAAGCATTTCTGAAGTTTTTCTTTAAATTGTTCTGTTCTTACAGAAGGGTCTGAAAGGCGTTTTAAGTTGGACTTCCTTATCCACCCCAGTCATACTGTCAAAAAAGGAATTTAATCCAAGTGCTAAAGCTTTGCTCATGTGATTTTTTTTTACATTCTCTACATTCTTTCCAATTCTTTCTTTAATTTTCTGGAGAAAACCTTCTTAAAGAGGTTATGTTGGGACACAGCCTAATGTAAGAGTTTCCACAAGATCTGAGATGGAGAATGGGAACTGTCTCAACATATGAACTACCAGTGGTTCACAGTCAGACTTCCAGCTACACAGACTGAGAACAGCATAAACAAAACCAAATGTGTTATTCCATAATAAAAGATGTAAAAATAATTTAAACATCCTCCCCTCTACTCGCCTGCTAGGGCATCCCTCCAGTCACAGTAAATTTGAGCTTCAATGCATTTTCTCTTCTTCATTTTAAATCAGTGAAACACTCCATAAAAAGTGCTGGCTTTCCAAATTAATGCAGTGATTAATCATTGCCTATTTTTCTGCTGTACTGAATGCAGGCTTTTCTAGTTGTAGCAGCTATGGAAGTCTCCAAATCTTCCATTTATATTATATGAGGAGGTAAAACAAAAAATTAAGCCATTAATTTCTAATTTGAAAAGTTATCCCCACAAAAGGCCAACTGTGTCCCACACTATGTTCATCAACTTTCCTCCTCTCCAAAAACAGTTATGCTAATGAATAAGCTGCAGGAAGAGCAATAAAATGCAAGGTAAATGTTCTGTAACACGTTTGACTTCAGTATATAGCCTTTATAAAAAACAGTTTCCTCACACAACTATTTATAGCTACTGCTCTATGTGTATTCTTGTTACTTAGGTTTATAAAAAAAAGCTTTTGAAACCAGAAAGAAAGGCTTCTTTTGACCTATCCAAACTAAACAGCTATTATCTGTGTACCTGGTAAGTAAATTTTAGTATGCTATTATATGGGATGGATACTAACTTACTTCTTTCTGTAGAACTGGTAAAAAATCCCAAAGACAAACAAAAACAAAAGCACAGAAAAAGCTCAATGGCTCATAATGTCACTTTATCATCTCTAGTCATGTAAACAGAGAACTAGTCATGTAAACAGAGAACTGTTTTAAAGATTCTAACTTATTGTGCTTAAGTTTTGTAAGCCTGCCAATTCTGAATGTGGGATGCAACTCAAACTCAGCTACCAGGAGTACAGAAGCAATGCTCCACCTTTTCAATGAACAACGATGGCATATGTACCAAAAAATATCTAAAGACCAAATTCTTACTCCAGAAAAAACCCACCAAACTTATTTTACTAGAGATTAACCTGAAACAAAACTCAAGATCCATCAACTCCACTAACAAGGATCCTTATTATTTTCACATCTACTTATCTCTGGGCATATTCTAATCACAATTATAAGCTGGTATGAGAACTGCTCAGTACCAGTGAAGGGCTATCCTGCAAGATTAAAAATCACTTAAGTGTTTTCAGCCTAACCATAGGAAGGACAGCCTCTGTGCAGCAAGGACAATGCCCTCAAATTGATTACTCAGCTGTTCCTTTTTAGAAATTGGAAAGAGAAATTGTCAAAGTCAAGCTGGAGTCTACCTCAATCTAATCTCTCAATTCAGAGTGCCACAATTAAGAAGCTCAGCCCATAATAAATACTGCTAGCAAATCTGTTCAAACCAACGGTAACCTTAACACCCAAAAATATTAAGCACAGCACCTATTTACAATAAGAGGGGCCCCTAACTTCACCCACACTTCTATGCTTCAGCAAACAAAATTCTGTAAGTAGATACACATGTACTCCTAGACATGGAGGTAAATGGGGAAAAAAAGAAATTCAACACATTTATGAAAGGTAAAGTCACAGTAACATAAAATTACAATGACATCTTCTCAAAAAATTACTATTTTCTAGGAACAGGACAGCAGATTTTCAAAGATAATGTGCTATTCATCCTAGCTCTATAGCAGAAGCTGATGAATTGAGTGATTAGTAAATTTTTGATTTAAACTGGCAATTAATAAATCAGCATGGGCTAGTCATAACAAACCTTACAGACTGGACATTAAAAAAACCCTGGGTTTTAAGAACAGGATTTTGAAATAACGTATCAATCTGAGTAGTACACAGAAACTAAATGAAGGTTAAACAGTCTATTTCAGGGAAATCATGACAGGGTTGCCTCCAGTAACATGAAGATTAACTCAGTGATCCAGGTGAAAGGCACTCCAGCTTCTACCTCCAAACTTCCTCAAGACTTACAGAGCCATGGATATGTTTCATAAAAAAGGAAAGCACAATGTGGATGGTGAAACTTGTGCTTTTCCCCAAACACTTTGCCTTCACTTTCTAACTACTCCCTAAATCCTTACTAGATTTATCTTTCCATTTTTTCCCATACATCTGCATGTACTTTAAGGGTGAGGAACAAAAGGAATACCTATTCATAGTTCAGAAGCCATTCTTCCAGGACAGTTTGCAGTAAGCAAACAAGCTGTACCTTCACTTGTGCACTCTAAATGCACACCAGCCTCCAGATATTAATCTAGACTCACTGATTTAATTTTTAAATTGTACACCTCTCCAAAAAAATGATGTAAGGAACAGAGTGGCTTAAGAGGACAAAAGTATCCTTACCATGACTTGCAAATTAAGTTATATAAGTTATTTATATCCTACAGTGACAGCATCTGAGAAATGTGCATTAGAAAGATTACACAAAAGTACATGACAAGCCAGCCAGTGTAGAGCAAATACAGAATTTGGTGAACTGGAAGAGTCAACCGCAGACTGTATTTGGTACACTCATGCACTCAGTATGTGCTGGCTCCAGGAAAAGGGTGGATTCTGTTTGTGGATCTCCAAAAAAGGGAGTTTTACCACGATTTCCCCATTCTACACAGAGAAGAAAGAAGGTCTCCCAGAGTTACTGCCAGAACAGTGAACAGACATGCTCTTTTATTAAAAAAATTAAGTGTTTTGTATTCTGATGTTGGCTCCAACTGCAGTTGTCCTTTGTCACTTGTCCTGCTGGATACTTTAATACACTCTAGCCAGGGTAGAACACAAATGCATTCCTAGCTGCAGTAACAAATGACATAATTAGCTCTGCTTCCCTCTGCTGAGCTGTCTCACTCCATAATCTGCACTGGCTTGTCTCTGCTCCCACTACAATTAACAGAAAGAGTATTACCAGATAAAGCTTTTACATGGAGGTTTATAACCTGGCATGCTGAAAACTTCTTCCCTCAAGTTGCACCTAATGGGCCATTTGGCAGCTGTCAAGATAAAACATGAGAGGCACTGTATGCAGGATTTATACCAAGGATATCAAAACCAACTCCAGAAGTTATACCCAAATACAATGCTGAAGACCAACATACTCTTTCACTTGCACTTACAGAAATTTAACTGAAGACAGCTTGATGCTTGAGCTTGCATCCCCAAAACTCATACAGCTGAAGGAGACTCACACAAAGTCTGTCTTTTTAGATTAACCTCAAAAAAAAGCTGTGAATTCTGTAGGTTTTATTACTGAAAGGCTTAAATGATGCAATGATATGGTAGAAGTGCTATTTAAAACAAGACACTACAGTGTCCCGCAGAGTTCAGCTCTTACTAGGTAAAAATGTTTTAACCCAATATAAACATTGCATTAGTGTTCTAAAATATGTTTATTTATTTTGTTTATGCCTATAGTCCAATATAGCATCATAAATATATTTTATGTATTATTACTGCCTATACTCAGTTCACGCACACAGAAAAAAACCCAAAATATAAAAATTCACTAGTCTGAAGTAATTAATAGCTCTTATAATCTGAAATACAAATAACTATAAGAATTACTGCTTGGATGATCTAGTGACCCTTAAAACCACCAAAACCAATACAACCTCGTCTGTATATTCACTAGATAAAATATATGGGGGATTAATTTGTAAGAAGCACAAATGGGGTCTGAACTCCTATTAATTTGCTGAGAGGTGAAAAATACAGAAGGTGAAGTTGTATCTTATAAGATAAAATTAACATTATTAAAACAGCAAAATCAAGTAATTCCTAATCTGAACACTGTTGCTGGCCTGTAAGAGAACTGCTTACAAAGTATTGTAATCCTCTACTGTTAACAAATATTCAGAGATTCTCAAGAACTAGAAAACAATTTTTTTGTCTGTTCTTCAACAGAAGAGTAGAAAAGGCAAGTTCTCTTTTAACTCTTTACTACATCCAATGAAAGTTGAACTATAAGATCACCTGTTACAGAGTTCTCTGACATTCAAAGTAAATTGTTACATTCGATACCATCAATAATTTTTGATTGTATTATGTCTTGTGTACAACCAAGTGTATGTGTCACTTTGCAGGATCAGGGCTTACTTCTAACTGCTGTGTAACAACACAAGCACTGAAGATACAACAACAGCAACATTGCAGATTTAAGAGCAGATGCTACTTTTCATTTGTAAATAACCCTCCCCTGTACTTAACCACATAAGATCTACAGTCACTATTTTTGATTATATGGATAACAATCACCATAACATACACCCTACGTATTATGTGCAGGTCTAAAGCCTCTGGAAAGCAAGAAGCAACTTGTGGGAAATAGTTAAGAACGTTTGAAATCAAACTAGATACAAGTGACCTTATTTCAAAAGGTCTTTTCCATATAAAGTCACATATAAACATGTACTGCAAACATACCTGTTCTCCAGCCACTGTAGGTATTATTGCCTAATAACCAAAGACAACACTTCTAGATGTTTGCCTTCTATGCTTTTCTTTATTAGAAAGATGAATGCTATCATTTTGTTCCTTCTCATAGCTTCCAGAATCTTACCTATTTAATGGCATGCTGCCCTAGCTAAAGGATGAATCCTGCCTATTGCTTTTCAAATGCACCAACCTTCTCAAAAACACTGGATGGTGTCATCAAACAAAACCTGATGTTCTGAATGATGGTGTCCGTATGTCTCCAGCGTCTTCTATCATGGCGCAGCCAGGCCTGAACAGCTTCATACAGCTCTATCTCTGGAAACCTGCTCAGGTGATCATTATCCAAGTATGACATGAGCTTCTCAAAGCTCAGATATGAAAGGAAGTCAGGTCTGGACATGAGTGGCACAAAATTCTCTAGCAGAAAGGAATCCAATTTTTCCCTGACTCCTTCGATGTTTACACCAAAATCATCCAGAAGTCTCATAATTTCTGCACAGTTTTCTAAGCAGATTTTAGCTAAGAGAAAAGAGCAGCAAAACTTTACCACCTCTATAAGCTGGACATACATGGCAGCCTGAAGGATTTCATGAACAGTGTTCATACTCAGTTCAATAGTTCCATAGTACATGAATTGCAGGACATGACTGAAGCCTGTAGCTGTCAGACCTTTCAAATGGATTTTGTCCTGATCTCGTTCTCGCATGTCTGCTGTGAACATAATCCTGAAGTAATCACTCTGGGTGGCAAGCAGAGCTTTATGGGCCTGAAATTGGTGGTCTTCAATGACAAGTGTGACATCAAGAAGCAATCCCTCCTCATACAGTGCTCTGAATCCTGCAGAGACACTGGTGTCATGGATGGAGGAGCTAAACCCTTCCACGTCCCCTGCCATGAATCACCTGGGGGGAAGAAAAAAAAATAAATAAAAATAAAAATAAATCATAATTTCTAATAACATATTACAAGCCCTTCCTGATCAGATAAATCCTAACTGAGACTGCTTTGATTAGAACTTAAAAGTCTTCACCATTCTTTCTGTTTTCTCTCCAGCTGAAAAATCAACTCAGGAAATAACTTAAAACACAAACTTTAAATATTTCTCCCCAAACCAAATATTCTCATTTTAAAGACAAGGTAATGGACAAAAATAACTGTGCAATACTGCCAAAATGATTCCTTACTCCAAGTTAATCATGGTCATATAATGAACTAAAAACGTTGTCATGGTTTTTTTCCTCTCTCTCAGTCAATCTTTCTAAAGAATTTATCCCAGGGGAGCAATAAAACACCCACTCTTGAATATCAAAGGTCTCAAAAAGGAAGGCAAACTTCCTTAACTTCAGAAACAAGCTTCAGTAGATCTGTACATGGTATGATCTAAAAAAAAAAATTATGATGTTTTAAAATCTATGTCAATTTACTCAAAAGTTATTTGTAGGAAAATTAACATTTTCACAGATACTATTTGAAATTGTGTGCTTCACTTCTCCTGTAAAAACACAGTCCCATCATGTCCCCCCTATTTCTTACTATAGTGATTAATATTAAGTTATGAGATCTATAAAGTGCAAAATACTAAGGCAACAAGAAGCATTGACAAGAATAGGTCACAAAAAATAATATTCTGTATAGTGGGCTTAGTGAAGCTTAATTACTCATTAAGCGTTTGCAGATATAGTGTTGCTTACATGGAAGCTATAATTAAACTCCAAATAAACCAAAAAAACCTAAGAGTAGCAGGATCCTACCCTGTTAAAATCAATTCAATAGTCAAAATAAAAACCTATTTAAAATCCAGAATTTTCTCATGATGTTGCTCAACTTCCTTGGGTTTAGGTAGGGTGAAGTTGCACAACACATCCTGAACCAATTAACAATTCATCAAAGGACCACAGCACACTGCATTCTCCTTCTCTGTCACATTCTGGGACCTGAGTTCCTGCTGCCTCCTTTGAGCCACTTCTGGGGTTCATTGGGCTTCTCCAGAAAGACAATTCAACTCATAAACATTACTAGAAAACAAACGAAAAGCAGGGAGGGACAGAGTGAAAAAGACACATGACACAAACAACCACCCCCACTCCCCAGCACACATGAAACCTCAAAACTAGAAATCTTTCTGCTTCCCAGTGAGCTGACTTGTGACTTGGCACAAGAACCAACCTGATGTAGAGGGCAGGACACACACTTGTGCAGGAAGAGAGAGAAAGGGCAACAACTTCCCTATTTGGCACTCATTTACTATTAGAATTGGTTCAGCTGCTTTTGTTCCACTTCACCCCACCTTAAATTACACTTCAACTTTCCCTCAGATATTTGTTGCATTTAACTCTGAATTTTCTATAACAAAGTTAATAATGTTTTGGTACTGGTAACCCACATGAAAAGCTAAATCATACCACCACATTAGAAAAACCTGCAGATTCTCAGGGTCATAAAACTTCAGACAAGTATATGGACCCAGAAGTGACTCTAGGCTGGCCTGTGTTTCACAGCCTCAGAGGGCAGTTACCACTTACCCCCACTTGCTCAAGCACCACATTCTGGCTGCTGCCACTGTAACAGGAATGCATCTTATTAGACTCATCAATGGTTAAGCATCTCCTCTCCTTCACTCCTCAGCACACATCCTGGAAAACCGAACTGGAGATACCCTTTGTCTGTGCGAAACTCAACTGGTGAGTGGGTGTTTGTAGCCACACCTCATGGAATTAAGCACCACTCCCACACTGCTGAAGCCTGATGATGGGTTCTGTGCACAATAAAGTCAGTGCTGGGAGTGTTCACTACAATTAAGGCCTTCTCATAAAATTCAAATTCCTGAAAGTAAGAGCAGGAGCAAAAGAACAAAGATGACAATCCAATCACTTTCTCACCAGTACCCATGATAGCACTTTCCCTTCAATGTCACTGAAGAGAAACATGCTAACTGCTCTGAAACCTCATATTGTGAGTTTCTCATTCCTCAACATCAAATGCCTACCAGAAAGAAAAATTACCATCAGATATTTTTCTTAGTTGTTGCCAATTCTTACACAAAAGCAGATGAGGAAAGAACCACTTCACTAATTCTTGCCTCAAAAAGAAGCAACCAACTGAAGAGGAAGCATAAAGCCTGACTTTACAGGATTTTGCTTTCTAACTGGATTTCTAATATCAAATAAAAAGGTAAGCACCAATGTGAGCTTACTTCCTTCTTTCATTGGAGCAATTGTAACTCCTCTCCTCCCATCCCCAGTTCTCTGATGTTTAATAACAGCTGAGCTCATACCTCAGTCCTTCCTGTTCAAGAGATTTAATGATCGCTTGCCTTTAAATGGGCCACTCATTTTCATAAAACACACAGTGACTTAAAACAACTCTCACTGTTTGGAATCAGCCAAGAGGTTCAGTGGTTACAAGGACTGTGTAAGTTACAGTGCTTTAGGAGACCAACTGAGGCTTGGCTCAGTGTCAGTTCCACGATCAGGGTTAAAAATGGGAAAGGACAGTTGGACTTTCCAAATGTGAGGCTGAGAACAGAATAACACAACAACGTATCAGGGGAGGAAAAGTGAAAAATGAAAACAGCATTCCCCAAGTGACAGAAGCAATATATATTCATCTGGAAATAATGGGATCTCCCTTGCACAGGTAATCCTACTGAAGGGATTTCTTCAAAACAGAATGTGCATTACTGTGTACCCGAACAGCATTGAAAAGCCACAGCAGCAAGCTCCAAACACACAGCAGGATCTCAGTCCTTACCTTGAGAAAGGTAATTACATTATGGGTACTCCACAAATAAAAGGAGATAAATTGACTTGTACAGAGGATGGCCCTAAAAGAAAGATGTTTCAATACCCTCAAAGAAGCAAAAAGGAAAAGGTGAAAGTCAAGTGAAGCAGAGACATGGTAGAGGCATCTCCAGTGTTGCTTTTAAGGATCAAACAAAGTAAATAATACTCAACACAAACAAACAAAAACCCCAAACCCAAACCAAACAAACTCCCCAAATAAACACAAAACTACCAACAAAACAACACACACACACAAAAAACCAAACCAAAAACCAACAACAAAACAAACAAAAAAACCCCCAACTAAACCAGCACCAGAGAGCCCTGGGCAACTGGCTCTAAGTGGCCCTGCAGGTGGCCCAGATGAGCTCCAGAGGTCCCTTACAACCTCAGCTAGTCTGTGAGTCTGTGATCGTGTTGCTTTTGCACAGATACTGCAACGATGTCGGCATGTTTTTGCTACCTTCTTTTTAATTCTGATTAAACAGAAGTAAGACAAATATACAAACACAAAAAAAATCATGTAGGCTATTATCCTTTGAATTTTAAATCCAACAAGGCAGCAATCACTGAAATATTGAGAAATAAAACCCACCTGTATTTAGGGAACACCCTTTAGGGCTCCAATTTTTACATCTCCCTACAACTGGCTATTCCATAAAAGTATTTAAAACACTGAGTCAGCCACAAATCTCCATAATAGAAACAAAGAGGTCAACACTTGGAAATTGTTATTTCTCAATGTTTTAAAAATGTGAGCATTTAAATCACTTAATCCTTCTTTTCACATTCCTGCTGATACTACTTTTAGTAAATCTAAAGTTTTCAACATCAACTTACTTTTCCTCCTAAACAGCAACGAGCACTTAATGGATTGCTTAAGCAGACACAAAACCAGTAAGACTTCTCCTTACACCATCTAAAGAAGCTTCAGAATTCTATGAATGAAAAGCAAAAGGACTGCTTGTCTTCCTGCATTAAATAAAAGGAGTAAATATCCTTTTCTGGGCATAAAGCCATATAAATTATCAGCAGATAAATTTTTCTTTGAAACAAAAAAATGTATTGCCAGTGCAAATACCCAAAGGGGTTAAAATAGCACAAAAACTGGGAAAGTAGATAATTAAATGCATATTATGCTTAACTGGTAAAAATCTTCATTTCTAGAGCTAACATCCTACGTCAAAAGCAAATGGCAATGTGGCAGTTTAAACATTAAAAAAAGCAATACAAAATACTCTCAAACCAAGTAATTTTTCTAAAGCATAGCTATGCCATTCCTCCCACACACACACTTGCAATCTTTGATGTAATTCTAAGCACTATTCAAATGCTGCAGTTATTTCCCAGAGGACAATACATAACGATTTTTTTTTCATATTCTCAATAAAAATGGAAAATTCAGTTAGATTTTCTTCATGCATGCAAATCACAGCAGCACACTTAATCCAAAACAAGACATGGGGCCTGCAGTGGTCTATAGGAAAACTGGAACAAAAAAATTTCAATGTATAAACAATGAAGGGGAGGTGGGGGGCAACATACATTGACATTTGTTATTGTTCTGCACACATTAGAGCTGATCAGGGTAATGCAGCACAGGAAGTAAGACTGCTGAAACGCCAAACAAAAATACATTTAACCTTATTAGTTGTTCCTTACATTCTTTCCTCTTTTAGCACATAATGCATTAGATTCTACAGCGCTGTGACTGTAAAACCACTTACTTGGAACACTGATTTCTCATCTTTATTCTGCAGCTGTAATAAAAGTCTGAAAACCCTACTCCAGACTGCTTTTTTCTTGCTAAACAAGGAGAACCTTCTTTCCTCAGGGTGTCTGAGGCTCTTAGTCACAGGCAGAAGAAATGGAGTCTAAATGCACTGGGTATTGAGAAGTTATAGAATACTGGCTTTTGACTCATGCCCTCCTGGATTTAAAATCTCTCCAAAAGCAGTACTACCTGAAAAAGGACCCTTTGAATATCTGTCTTTATGTAATATGTAAGCTCATATCCATTTCCTAGGGATAGAAATGTATTGTTCTAGGAAAGTATTGACATTACCAAGTCTAGCACACCAGCTCAAAGGAAAAATTCTGCTTTTCTTTACTCTTGTTCCTTAGTAACTCATTTGGAATGCTGAAACAGAACCAACAAGGTCTGGTTTGTTTACTGATTATGGAGTAGTTGCTCATTTTATCTATTGCATAGATATTCTAAGAAATCAACCACCTTTGTGGACAAGCTGAACAACAGATTTTCACATAATAAAACACTATTAACTGTGAGTTACACCATAGAGATATTTCACCAGACACACAGAACCATGCTTTGGTTACACAAAGTACTAAAATAGAGCTTAAAATGCCATAATCTCTTCCATCCACCAAATGCATGCATTTAAATGTAAATGTTAAAGCCATGATGCATGCTTTATTTGGTGAGTGCACAGCAAAGGCTGCCTAGAGCAGAATTCTTTGACCCTAGTTTTGTTAACATGCTTTTCTGCAGGAAGAAGACATTTCTCCATAGCCAGATGTTACACACACATATGAAAATACAATACAACAAGTATTTGCACACACTAGCAAACATTCACAGCTGCACATGGCTGAAGGCTGGCCTTTGAATGCAGTGTACTGTATTGAGTAAGAATGCAATTATAACATACACAGTACAGATAATTTATCCCTCAAATTAATCCTTTGTTTACATGGTTTAAAACTAAAAACATTAAATTTTGTCCACCATTTTTCATCATAATCCCCCACTAACAGCAATAGGAGTGATGTCATGTGGGATAGATGAATAACCAGTGGCTATCAAAACTTTCCACTGCTACAACAATTGCAAACATAAGGAACAAAGAAATACATCCAATTTCCATGTGCTTTATCTAAAATCCTTTGTAACTTGTACATTAAATTTGGGAAACAATTTATCTTAAACACAGTAGTATGTTCATATTTAAGACTTCATCCAATCCATCTCGAGAATCCCAAAAGCACTGGATTACTTGGGAGGGGAGAGGTTAGGAGCTTACCAATCACCGCCAGTCAGAGGAACCAGACTGCCAGAACTCCAGAAATTAAAACTTGGCTACTCCTGGAAGCTGTTCACATTTCATTTCTTAGGGGCACAGAGCCCACCAGGACAGCTCTTCTGACCATCTCTGCCATGTTGCATCTGGGAGCAATCTGAGTCAGCTCATAGCAACAGTGGCACTTTGTATCACAATGGTCGTTGTGGCAGGGTGAAAATCATTGGAACTAGTGACAACCAAACCCACTAAAACTCAGCCCGGACTGTGCCTCAGCTCAGGATGGTTATTCTTCACTCTGAGTGTGCCAGAACCTGTAACTGCACTTCACACACACTAAAATAGCCTGAACCATCTGTCTGAAAGGTCACTGCATCACAACACCTGTACAGAAAAACCTGCTCCCAAACACAGAGCAAGCTCAGCTCAACACTCTTTCATTTGCACTTAGTGATACCAGAACAGGTGCCCTGTACAAAACAGCTGACACATCCACAAAAATGAGAATTGTCTTTAACTGGAAGTACTTGTATTACTAATACCTAAAAGTTAAAGGATGATAGTGTTGAAAACTACAGATTTGCCACTGCTCTCAAACTGGACAGGACTGCTCTATCCTGAACAATATCAGTCCTTACATATATATATACACATATATTTGTGTCTTATAGAATGATTAATTTTCTCAAATGTAAGAAAAAGGCATGAATAACGTGTGATTCTCTCACTGTGAAGACTTTTATTAAGAAAATTACAGTGTATTTTATACATAAAAGTAGCAAGCTAAGGATCTGTTGGTGCCAAAAAATCCTTTTTCTGACTTATCACAAATTTTTAGCATAATAAGATGGAAATGAGCTACAAGTAGTATTTAAACTATATTAGTAAAAAAATTTTAAATCTAAATTAGGATTGCTAAACTACCCCCTCCATTTGTCTTTTTGTTATCTGTGTCTTTATTGCTAACTCAGTAAGTACTCCTATAGCATCTTCTGAGAAAATGACATTTATTATGCTCTTTATTCAAGACACACAGGTTTTGACCTAACTGCCAAATGTCAAACTCACTTGTCAGAAACACAGAAATCTCAAATATATTTAATTTTTACACATATCCCCCAAACCAGCAGCTAGATGAATGAAAAAGGTCTGATGTCTCCAGTGTGAGCTCAATGGTTATCTGCTGTGCTCGCCTTGCTGAAAGGCAAATCAACACGTGTAGATCCAAACCAGCCACAGGGTATAATTAAGGAAAGTGAAAGGAGATGAGTGTCAGTGGGAAAGTTTATGGGACATGTGGTAGAAATTAAACACGTTTACTAGGTGATGGAAGGAAAAGACACAAAGTATGTTGGTGCATGGTGGTATGCTCAGGGGATCTGAATGTGAACTGGAGCAATGGTGGTGCAAGAGCTGGGTTATTTCTACAGGGAAGTTTATATAACAAGTACACAGGAAGCCAGACTTCAGTAATTCTGTCCTTTTATCCAGTAGTAGCTTTATGATTCTCCTATTCCTCTTCTAAATGGGAGGGAAAAAAACCAAACCCCAAACAATGAAAAGGTAAGAACTTTAAATTTTTAAGTGATGTTCCAGTATTCACCAAACAGCTCAAAGCTCTAGTACCAACCCTGAGTAGCTCTACTCGTTCAGATCACGGATGCTTTTTTCACGATCAGCTACAATTGGGGGGAGGGAGGGGAATGGCCATTTTCGGGCAGGAACTCAGATGACCTACTTCAGCCTGTCTGCTCGCACGTTCAGCCCCGCTCGCTGTGAGCGGAGCTTGCAGGCCGACCTCCCCGGCGAGCGGGGCTGGCAGGCCCGGGGTCCGCGACGTGCGGCCGCAGGAGCCCGAAGGGCCCGGCAGGGCTGCGGCCGCCCCGGACCCGCCAGGCATTCGCTACGCCCCGCCGTGCCCAA
>VXBB01009183.1:3075-45414 GCA_013399915.1 Illadopsis cleaveri | reverse complement strand
GGGCACCAGGCTCTGGCATCACACGGAGATCACTTCAGTGCGTGCTCCAGACCACGTAACACACTTCTGGTGAGACAGATGTGCCCTTGAAGGTGCATAATGAATGTATCTTCTAAAGGATCTGCAAGATTTATTCCTTCGTTCATTTGCACACACAAAAAGCATGACATTAACACTTTGAGCAGTGGGACAGAGAGCCAAGCTGGTCTGGATTTTTTTTCTTCTCTCCTGCTTTTACAGCATTACTGTTTTCTTTACAATGCAATTATTTGTATGAGCAAGCAATTGAATTACTGAGAGCATCCAGCTCACATTTCCTCTTTTGAAAAGATCTATGAAAATCTTTATACCTGTGCCAGGAAAGAAATAGAGATGCCATAAAGTAAGTGTCTAGCCTGCTATCTCTGCAATCTGATTATCCATGTAAGTGCACTTAATGTTCAAAAGCATTATATTTCCCTTTTCTTTATCTAGCTGTTTCTCAGAAAGATCTTTGTATTTCATGTGTTTGAAATATCTGCTGGTGAGGGATGTCCTTCATGGCAATTAATTAGCTTTGTGAAATGCTCTGCCTCCCTCTTCTCAGAGCTCTGTCCCTGGGGTTCCCCTTACAAACGTCATGGACCACTGCTTTCAGTGTCTGTGGTGAGGGCAGTGAGTCTGGGTGTGTTCATGCATGGCTGTGTGTGGCTGGGTATGGATATTCCACCAAAAGACAGCAAAACAGCAACTCTGGTAAATTTCTTGGAAATAAACTTTATTTTGAATAGTTTGAACACTACTTGAATAAGAGAGACAAAATCCTGCCAAATCCCTAGTCACACCCCAATATTCTTTTTTAATTGCTATATCTTATTGTACAATCAGTTCTGCCCCAACTGTAGTGGCTTCTTTATTCAAGAGAGAGCAGTGGCCAGAGGCAGCCAGGAAGGACCCTTGTGACTGAGGGGGTAAGAAAATGTGCCAGAAAAGAAAAAAAGAGATATCTCCACAGAATTATCAAGAATATTGAAGTCAGGAAGCCCAAAGGCTTCAAAGGATCATGGTGGGGCTGCTGCAAGCCAGCCAGAGGGAACACAGAGAAGGGACTGGAAAAGAAGGGCAATGATAATTAAGGAGTTGCACAAAAAAGTCCAAGTCTTGAGTGGTAATACTGCTGAAGATGACAGGAAGTAAAGTTAGTGGCACAGTCAATAAAACTAAAGGTGTGCAGATGAACAAAAATACGTCTTAAAAAAAAGTGCTGCTTCCAAAAGTCTGCTGAAAATGTTTAGCTTGCTGAAACAGAGAGCTGAGGAGCACATAATCACGAATGAACATAGTTTCAACTTTTTAAAACCACGATTCTTTGGCGAAGTGAAATGAGTAATTAAATGCAATGATTAATTCTGTAGTTAACCAAAGGGAAGTGTTGACCAAAGCTGAGCAGAAATAGTGAGAAATGGAAGAATGAAGTGTTTTGAAGGGGTTAGGAAGGAAGGAAGGAAGTAAAGTAAAGGAAGGAAGGAAGTAAAATCTATAGTTTCTGCTCAGAGACCTAAATAAACCTACATCCAACACTACGAATAAATCCAGAGCCACTGATGGAAGATGTGTACCCAGCTGGCATGTGGAACAAAGTACTGCAAACAGTGGGAAGACCACAGGAAAACCTGACCTGATGCCTTGCGGGCACTGCATTGGTACCATGCAGGGAACAAAGAGGAAGCCTTGGCATCCTGTCAGCAAAATAGTAGAAATGTGTGACTACTGCAAGAGACATTGGCTTTAACTGGTGATTGTTACTGGTTTGCTTTATTTAATGTTTTAACTGATAAATAATGTCATTCCTTTTCCATTTATTTATCTATGGCTAATTGAAGAGGATTAAGTGAGCAGTACAGATAATGAGGCTTACTGGTCTGAGGTTATTGTGCTAACTATGGAACTGATATTTTATAGCTGTGAGGTTAGATTCATTATCTGCCTTCCCTTGAGCAAAGACGTACATTTTCTGTGTGTGAATTGACTCAAAATGGATTCAAACTGGTACCTCAAATTCATTGTCTTTCATATAGAGAAGGAGAATAAAATGGATTTAAGTATTTTCCTTGAATATTTGTTAAGAGTCTGTTTCATCAGTCTCATGAATGAATTTCTTTCCACTTTAGATGTGCATGTTTTCTACTTTGGCTCCATTTCATCTTATTTGCCCCAGCAGGAATGAAACCAGAAGCCAGATCTCTTCTCATACTAAACTGAACTGGAAGCCAATAATGTTAATCACCTGATTTCTGCATTGTTGCTCTGGAGAGCTGCTCTTCTTGCCCCATGCTGAGCTGGGGGGAGGAGGAAGAGAAGGGAGAACGCAGGGTGTTCAAGATGCCCCATGATATCTGAACATGTCAAATGGGCTCTTGAGTGAATCCTGTGGATAAATTGTGGCCAGCTGAATTCTACTAAAGGTATTCTTTTTTCTGAGTAAGTTTGCTTAATATGAGCAACTAAGACTGAACTAAAGCCTTAGACTGAAGTTATCCTAAGTCTTATCTTAGGCTGAACTTGTCTGGAGCTCTTGTTTAGTTATGTAAAAGGCAGCCCTGAGGCCAGTGGAAACTGGGAGATAAGGAAGCCACCACATAAAGTCAGCTACTGACCCACTGTGAGACAGAGGAAGAACCTGATCAGGAGCTAGAGGACCTGAGACCCAAAACCACCTTTGGACAGGGAGTTGTATGCAGGGTGTGTGAGATGTGGGTGAAGATCATGTGCATGGACTGTCAGGGTATAAAGGGCCAGGGATTCCTTCATTTGGGGTGTCTCCCTCGAAGCACACATCTCCAACTGTTTTTTCCACTCTACCAATCAAATAAACTGGATTAAAGCTCAAAACCCTCCTGCAGAATACTCAGGGCAGAGAAAGTTTTGTACCAGTGACCTCACCTGCATGGCCAAAAAGACCAGCTGAAGGTCCAACTCTCTGGGCACCCTTTGGGGCTTCCTCATAGCAGCACACTCAGACAGGGCGCTCAGAGAGCTCCCAACACATCCCTACGAGTGCATGTGACTGTCTGGTTCAGCAGCAGAGAGCTAGGCATTAATATCTGCCTTAAACACACCCTGTCCCCAGGTCTCAGATAAAGTAGCCGGGTGCTTAGACCATGTCTTTATACATTCTGCCACCCAAAGCTAGGGGAAAGTATTCCTATTTACCTAATTTATTCCAATTACTTTAAACAGGCATTTCAGAGAGAGCCTATAGCTTTAGGGATGCCTGCTTTCCTTTGTGAAGGAAATAATGGTGTTTTTCTCCAGGATGCATTTCATCTTGTCAGTAAACATCACAGGGTCACCAGCCTGTTCTTGCCCCAAGTTGTGAACAACACTGCACAGCTTGTGACATGTGATGTTCATGCAGATCGTTTGGTGTAGTCTGAGAAACTTAAAATGCAGGTTAAAAGGGACTAGAAGAGATTATTTAAATGAAAAGATCTAGTATTTTCACTCTGGACACAGTAGCCCCTGCATCTGGCACAGGTCAACCGGTGGCCCTGGCCACCACATGCCTGGAGCAGCATCTGCTGCTGCCAGAGAGGATTTAACTCCCATGGCAGAGCAGAGTCATTGGACTCAACTAAAAGTACTTTAGTAATAAACCAGGAAAATTGACAGGGCTGTTTTTGGAAGCAGGTCTCCTCTGAGGGTACTGCTCCACCTCACCGACCAGAATCTCTGCAGAGCTGTTTGTTTCCTCTGCCAAGGAAGGTTTTCCCACAGATGTTGAGATAGCCTAAACAGCAACTAATTTGAAAGCTGAAATGGAAATATATTTATGGTTCATGAGGTACAAAAGTCCATGGAGACCCCAGACAAGGCTAGATTTATTTTTACTGCTAAGAGCTATTTAGGCTTCAGGTTGTTTGTCACCAGCTTGCAATTCTGAATATTTTGATTAGTGCTTGAAGTCTTATTACTTGGTTTGCAACATCACTGCCTGGAGGAACAACGACAGTGCTTTGGAAAACTCATGTTTATAGAGCTTTTAAAATATACAGTCTGCCTCAGAGAAGATTAAAGTGTTGCTTCTTTCCTTATCCAGGAATTGACAAAAATGTAACAGAATATATTTCAGCAGAGGGAGTAGCAGAAGAAGCAAATATTATAAATTTCAGAGCCAAATATTATGATTTCTTGTTCTCAGGTACCCATGAATTTTCCAGACAGATGTGTGGGCCAGGCTTTCCCATGACACTATCAGTTCGAATGACTCATTTCTGGCTGTTATAAAGGACTACTAAAAATATTTTTTCATCTGTACTCCTTGTACAGATGGGTAGTGAAGGTGGCTGTGGAAGTTACACGTATGGAACACCTCTGTGGGAAGAGAAAATAAAATACCCAAATTTTTATTGGTTTACTGATGGAAGGAACTGCTGAAACCATTGAGAAATATGTTTTGGTGGAGCACAGAGAAGGGATGTGGAGATGTGTGAGACATGATGGCAAGGACCACCCACCTGTGCAAGGGGTGGGAGCAGTTTGTGCTTCCCCTCACAGAAGGGGAAGTCACACACCTGAGCTGCTACATGCTCTGAGAGGCAGCTTGTTTTCCTTTTACACAAAAGACATTAAAGCAAAGGCTCACCTCTACCTCAGTTTTTCTCCTGTCTCTGCATGGCTGGTAGGTAAAGAGAGAGAGAGGGACAGATTGAGGGAGAGACTGCACTGCTAGCAAAGAATCAGTAATTTCAAACTGCCAGGTTTATGGTACCTGGGGGTCTGGTGTTTGTTTTCCAAGTACCAGGTCTTTGAGGGCATAATGAACCTCCCCTCCTATTCTGAGCCACGCAGGGAGAGGCTGGGGGAGGATGTCCTGGGAGAAGTAGAAGAAGTGAGAAGCATTTGCTGAGTAAAGGCAAGTCAGCCCTTTTCTGCACAGGTGAGGAGATAATCCTGCCAGAGATGGGGCTGGGGAAGGAAGCTGCCAAGCACACTCGGCCCAACATCTTGACTTCCACTTGCAAAATGCTAATAGGGTGCACTGGGCTTTTCTTCAGCGACAGCTTATTCAAGTGAGACCGTAAATTATAATTAGAAGTAGGATGCACTTGTCCTGTGCAAATATGATAATTGGCTCATAAATGTATGATGCTGTTAATTAGTGTGTGATCTCTTGTAACACAGGAATGTGTGTTGCTGTCTCCTGAACCCCTTGAGGACAGGATAATGAATTACAATTCAGTGCCCCCATAGTCCTTGGAAAGGAAAGAGCATCACTCAGTTCAGGCTGCTCAGAAGCTTTGAGCAAAGTGAGGAAGAAAAGAGGAGTCTTTGCAAGGCCATATCTCTCTTGCTGAAAAGCTAATAATCATCTAGTAGGAAGACAGGAATATTTTTCTGTTCAACAGAGGGAAAAAAATCTCTTTATTCTTTGCATTACTCTGTCATATCCAGTGATCTATGGCCACATGAGTATGACTGAGGAATATTCCTGTTTGTATCCTAGCATGAAAGCTGTTGTATAAACCCAGCAGTTAAAAAAATCTGCAAGAAAAATGTACTAACACACACATGCATGACCATGTTTAATATCAGCTCTAGTTGCAGGAATACAGAAAGTCACATTGGAAGCATAAATATATGGGTTCCAAGAACAGATGGCTCCATCCAGAAGACTTGTAACACTCAGTGTGGTGTCATTCTTTATTCATGTAGCTATTCACTTTGTTTCTCCTCAAGGTTTATTTGAAAAGTTGTTTTCACTTGAAAGAAATGCTCAGAAGCAGCTGCAAGCAGTTGGAGACAGCTTTTGTTCTGCATCCACATTGTGCAGGAGATACAGGGGCTTTCACTCTGATGGCTCTATGGCATCAGTTTGGAGTGGGTGTCATGCACTCTTTCCTGGTCTGAACAGATCTAAAAAAAGTGGTTTATCTCTCTCCATGACTGAAATCCTGCTTCACCTTTAGCAGTTTTTGATGCTACCACATACACTGATGGAAAGGATAGAGAACACAACTTGATTTCAAAGGAAAGAGAGCTTTATACAAAGCAAGGGCACATCCCCTGTCGGTTTGTTTTGGGTTACAGCAAAGCATCTTTGGCTCAGAGATGTGTTTGCATGGCAGAGCTGCCATCAGCCCCCCTGACAGCCCTGCAGGGTTTGGCTTTCCAGCCTCAAGGAAGGATTATTCCTATAACCCACTCACATCCAAGGCAGTTAAAATGCATATTGTTCTCGTGGGTTCACAAACCATGGCAAACCAACCCAAGCCCCACTAGAGGGAAGGAAGACAGGGATATTGTAGGAGAAAAGCAGCAATGATAGCTCCTGCCTATCCAGGAAACAAGGAGGCTGAAGGCACTGGTGGTAATTCCCAGAGGGTGCTGAGTCCCCCTCCTCAAGGTCTCTGTGCCACAGCAAGGACAGCAGCCATGGGGACATGGGAGTGGAGGTGTGGAGGTTATGGAACTCTGGTCAGTGTCTGAGCAGGGAACTTTGTGTTTGAATCCCCCCACAGATGCTGCTTCACAGGAGCACACAGTCCCAGGATGGGTCAGGCTGGAATAGACTCCAGTGACTCATCTGGTCCAACCCCCAGCTCAACCAGGATCATCCCAGACCACGCCACACAGGAGTGTGTCCAGATTGCTCTGGAATATCTCCAGTGAGGGAGACTCTACACCCTCTCTGGGCAAGCTGTTCCAGTGTTTGGCCACTGCACAGGAAAGTTGTTCTTCCTTAAGTTCAGGTGGAACTTCCTGGGCATCAGTTTCTGCCCATTACCTCCTGTCTTATTGCTGGGCACCACGGAGAAGAGCCTGGCTCCATAACAAACCAGAACACTTGGCACTTTTCTGTAGTGACAGGAGGATGTGTCCAGCCTCTGGCTGTTTCTCTGCCCATGGGTTAAGGTCAGAAAAGAGATGATACAAAGCACTTTGCCCACAATTAATTTTAAATTTACTCTATTACCTCAGCAGTCATTGTAAAAAAAATGTTGTTATGGTGCTCTAAATCTGCACTCTGATGGCTGGTATTTGTCAGCTTTACGGTTGTCATTTAATTTGTTGCTTCCATTTGTATAAAGAGAACAAATGCCTGAGAATGGATAATATACAAGCCAGCTGAAACAAGTACTTGGCTTAGGGAAAGGCTTCCTGTTGCAGGACAACTGGATTTCTGAGAAGACATAAAAATATGGCTTCTGGAGAGCATCATATAAAATGAACGTATTGTCAAGAGAAGCTGCTGAAACAATCCCAAACAGACAATGGTTGAGTGTCTACTCCAGGAATTTTCTGTGTGGAGGACAGAGCAAAGTACATTTCTCAGAGTCCAAGGGCAAGGAAGAAACTAGACAAAAATAGACAGAGTGGGTGTTGTTTGTTTGTTATTATTATTATTATTATTATTATTATTATTATATTGGTTACAATGCATTTATGCACCCCCAACCAATATGCCACATATGATATCCCAACTGTGTAAACACAGTTGTTTTTTAAAGAGAAAATTGCAGGAAAACATTTGCAAAGATCTGCCTCTGATTCTCTTGGCAGGGAAATCAGAAAGAGGGGGAAAAATAGAAAGCAGAAGCCAAGCATTGATTTAATAACATCCTCCTGGTGCTATTTATAGCCTGACTAGGTTCATTTATCTCACTGACCAGTGTGCTCAGCTTCTTCACAACAGCTTTAGTGCCTTCAGGACTTTCAAATAAATCTCTTTTTTTATCAGGGAGACAGGTCAAAATGATTACACATAGAAGTGTGTAGTTTTAAGATAGACTCAGACTTGTTCTTTATTGCTCAGGAAATTATTTCCCTGGAAAACATCCCAAACTCAAAGCTGAGATCTGGTGGCAAACTCAGGCTTTGGCTGCTTGGACAAATCCAGGAGGGGCTGCAGGACACATCCATATAGAAAACAACAGCCCATCATGAGCCTGCTCCCCACCCCAGTGTGGGCAGTGGCTGGGTGGGCTGAGCTGGGCTCCCCACAGGGCTGAGCCCACAGGAAATCCAGCCTTTGGGGCCACCTGAGAGCTCATTCCCTCTCCTGGGAGCCCTGGCCTGCCTGGCCATGGGTGCCAAGGGGACACAAGGGAGTGGCTTCACCTCCTCCCCATCCCACCTCTCATCTCCTCTCAGCCACAGCAGCACCTGCTCAGCCACTTCTCCCAGTGCTGGCAGAAAAGCCCAGGCATGGGGAGAAGCCTCTCTCTGATGCACTAATGCAGGGGGCCTTTTATTAGTGACTAACAGAAGGAGAGCCTAGCCTTTATGACTCCAGGGAAATAGTGCTTCAGGGAAATTACTGGTGAGGGTTCAGCTGTCACCATGGCTCTCTTATGGAAGTATTTATCTATGGATCTTCAGGCTTTGGCTTTCCAGCCTCATAGAAGGATTATTCCTATAACCCATTCACACCCAAGGCAGTTAAAATGCATATTTTAATGCATATATGAGAGAGAGGAATTTTTCATTGCTTTAATTCACTCTCTTATGATTCTTTGTATATGTATGAACACATCTGCAGTGGCTACATTTTTTGGACCTGCAGTCACAGAATAAAAAATGTCCAGTTGTGGTAGATCCAGTGAAAAATTAAAAAAACCTCATAAAGACCATTTCCATACCTAGCCGTCCTAGTGTGCCTCTTATTAGGATTTTTGTGATTGTCTGGGTAGAATTAGGAAGGTTTTTTCCTTTAGGAACCTGCAGAGCTGGCAGTGGTGAGGTAAGTTGTGGTGTTACAAAATGTTTGAAACATATCTTTTTAACAATTTTGAACTACTAAGAAGAAGGTAAAAAAGAATATAGAAATTATTAAGTAGAAACCTTCAATTTTTTTTTTTAATTTTTCTTCTGTCTTGATGTCTCAGCAGCAAACCCTGGGACTCATCTCTGTCTTTGGTTGAGTACAAATTCTCTGCAAATCTGGATCTCTGTTTATTCACCCTAAAAGCGTGTTCTGATGGGTTTTCATTGAGATATACTCTGTTCCTTTCCTCATTTTATATCAATGCCCTTATTGATGCTTTTCTATATAACAATTGCAATAGCATCTCAAACAATGCAATTTTATTCTGTGTGCTTTCCTTTATCTTCACTGAGTAAGTTCTCAGTTTTTTATCGATGCTCTTAAACTCGGCTGTCAGATTTCAATCAGGTAATTTTCTTTCTGTAGCTTTGCAATGTAAGAATCCCTCTTCATTAAAGACAAAGGAATTAGGGAAATCTTTGTTCAAATAAATAAAACGGAGACAAATCTGTGGGAAGTTCAGAGACTTCTAAGCCTCGCAGATAAACTTTTGAGCAACCTGTACTACATAGCTGATATTTTGTTCCTCTTTGCAAGCCATTTATTTATAAAGAGGGAAAATGTCATGGCAGGTTCAGAAGAGCAGAGAATTAGTTTTAAACTGTGCTGTGAAGTCTGATGTAGACAGCCCAGCTCTGCTGCCATTGTGACCCTGCTCAAAGGGTGTAAGGGCTGGATGGAAGTCAAAGCCTCCTGTACCAGCAGCAGGAATGATGATGGTGCTGGCCCTAGGAAATCCATATGAGGAATATGCATTAACTAGAAAGGTTTGATTTCTTTAAATAGTTAACACAGTGTTGTGAGTGCTGTCCCAGTGTGGGGTGTGTGTGTGTGCATGTGTGTTTGTAGAAGTTTTCTCAGCTGCATGGTGGTGAAATGACCATGATCTGACATTCTGTTTTTTAATCCACTAGTCTTTGAGTGTTGCTTTTTTAATGGCTTTTCACTAATTCCTAAGAATACCTTTTTAAATTCTGAAAGCTAAAGGAACTGCAAAGGCAAGTGTGGAGATGCTGGCAGAAAACCATGTGCTTGTCTAGGGCAATAGGGCCAGTGGCCTGGATTTAGCTGGTTGCATTGCTTCTTAAATGAGACAAATTGGTGAAACCCACTTTTGTTACACAGCAGTCTGTTAAAAGGCTTTATATGTTCACCCTGATTTCTATTTTCTTAGCCTAGCTTCACCTCACTTCATCTGTGAGATGCTTTTGACTCATTACACTCCATGCAAGGGGAACTAATTCCTGAATCTTGCCAGCCCCTAAGTATTTTCCTTCTTGCCCATGTACCTGAAGCTCAGTAACACACTTCAGGAATGGGAGTTCAAGAAATTGGTCAGTAAAAAACCTTTTAGTGCATTATTCATGTCTTACCTGGAGATAAATGGCCATGTGTGACACAAGCAGTGATATATTATCTGCTGAATTCTTGCAGTTTTATCCCAAGGCTCAGCCATCCCGCAGCACCAAGGTCTCCACCATGCAGGCAGTAATTGGCTGTGACCTAATTTAGATTCTAAATAACTCCAGAGACATGCCAGTGTGGCCTTCCAGACAGTCTCAATGAAAGGTAGTCCTCTCCTGATGCTGACATGACTCCCTTCCCTTCCTTGTGCAGAGGGTTCTGAGGATTTCTGCCTGCCAAAGACCAGGGGATGCTCTGCAGCACTTGGTCATTGCAGCACCCAACCCGTGTGTGAGCTTGGGGGGCCCAGGAGGTGGTTTGGCCCCTTTCCCTCTTTGTTGTCATCCAGTCCATCCCAGCTCAAGAGCTGGGGCTGTGGCAGGGAGGAGATGAATGCTCTGGCAGGGCGCCCCAGGGGAGCCCCAGACCTCAGGGGCTGTGGGGCTGGCTGGGGTGTGTGTCCAGCTCCAGGCCCTGCACTGCCTGTGCCCCTCTTGTCCCTTCCTGCTCAGCTCTGCCTGCTCAGCTCCTGCAGCCAAAACATGCCCTGGCTGTGCTGCCTTGGCCCAGCTCTCAGTGATGGAGGAAACTTTCACTGAGAAATACCTTGGGTGGACTTTTGACCCAAGCTCACCCTGCATGCGGGTTTGCATTTAGCACAAACTTTTAAGAATAATTTTTCTTGGAGTTCAAGTTTTCATTCTCTCATTTTGACCAGATGTTCTGTGCCAGGACACCGACGTGGAAACTGGTCTGGGCATGTGCCTGTCCAGAAGGAAGCATCACTTATGGATGAAGCCTCAACAAAGCTTTTGTTAAGTGCTGGGTTAGAGCGAAACAAGGGAAGCAAGAAATGAAAATACGGACTGAGACCTGCCCTGAGCAGGAATCACGACATCCACAAAATGTGGATATTTAATAATGCAGGACAGACTGGACAGAACTGATAATATCCAGAAAAACCTTAGCTGTTTAGAGAAAAAATACAAGAATAGCACATGTTTTTCTAGGTATAGTCAATTTGTTTTTCTCTCACAGTTTCCACCTTCTCCATCTTTAAAACTTGAGCTCGAGGGTGTTTTCAGGTCTCATTCTTGCATCTTTGAACACAAGACACTTCCATATAAGCAAGATTCTGCATGACTCAGGAGTTTTGTGAGATTCCAGAACAACCAATGAGATGAGGCAATGCTTTTTCTAAGGGGAGAAAATAAAAAATATAACAAATCTGAAGTATTTTTAGGGACTTAATTTTGTTTTTGAACACTTTTACTATAGAGTTTCCACTGAGCAGCTTATCTTCAGTTGTCCTTGGGCTGCACATTTTCTAATTTCAAAATAACTTTGATGCTGGGGTTGGAAACAGTTTCACCTGATTTCATGTCACAGCTTCCAGGAGAAGTGGCCAAAAGCAAGTAAGTGTGGGCCTCCCCACAGAGCAGTGCATATCTTCATCAACATTGGCTTGGGCCCCAAAATTTCTGATTACTTCTGTTTAAAAAAATATTTTTTAAAAAATCACTTTTTGACCCTCACTGACCTATTTAAGAGGCTATTTACTGTGAGGATGAGGAAAATAAAATGCTATGCTTTGAGAAATGTAGGCTTTTAAAAATTCTTTGGAAATTGGGTCACAATTTATATTGAAGTCTACAAATTTCTTTACAACTTTAAATAGAAAACACTTCAAAAATATCAGTGGTGTTAATGTTTTTTTCATAGTTACTGATGGTTTATAACAATTTAAAAGACATTTTCCTAATGAGCTTATAATTGTCTTTAACATGTATCACATAATGAGCATTTTGCTGTCGCTTATTGAACATCTTTCAGTCACTAATCAGTTCTCCATTAACCACTCCAAGTAGAACTTTAACATGAAGAATGAGGTATATGAGGCTTTTTAAACACTTTTATGTGTATGTTGCATGATCTTGGAAAAGAAATTAGTAATTTTTGTCTCCAGTTCAGAGCTCCGAGCTCTAACAAGTTTATGAGGGGGGAAAAAAGAACACACATTCAGAAGTAAATGAAATATTAATTGCAGCCATTTTGCCTTCATTTGATTTTGCTTTGGTGGACTAGAGGGAATATTTATGAACATAAAATGTAACTTAGATACCCAATTCTCTTTCAGAAAAAAATTCAAACAGGTTTATTGCCCACCGTCCCAGGACCCCCAACCCTGCCCTGCTCAACAGGCACTTCCAGCTGCCCTCTGGCTCCCCTCCAAGCTCCCCTGCCTTCCTCCCTTCTCACCCAGCTTGTTCTTCTCGTTTTGGTGGCTTTTTATACAAAAGTTCTGTCTGTGTGAAAGCTCCAGTGGCCTGGGTAGATGCTGCTTTGAGACTGGATCTTCTTATGCAGATGAAGAAATAAATATCCTTAAAAAGCCTGAAGTGAAGGCTTGCACAGAAAGACATATACAGTATCAGCAATAAAGTACACAGCATGTTGTGATTGTGGCATGCATTGCACTGTAAGTAATTTTATTTGGATTCAGAAATTAGGTATAACAAGAAACTGTGAATTTATTTATTGCTCAGTGATTAACTGCATAAACCAATTGAAAGGTGAAGTGCAAATATTATCTTGATAATAAACAAAGAACACATGTTATGTCTAGTCAGGGTAAGCATAGTATCAGTGACTGTGTTTTGCATGTTTTAATGGTTTCATTAATGGACCATTCATTCATCTCTCCAGGGATTTGTTTCAGCATTCCATTTTCCTTTAAAGGCATTTGGATCAGGCTTAAAAAGACAGGAAATAAAATAGAGCCATTCCTTCTGCTTTCTCCTCAAAGTGAAAGTTTCTTCATCCACCCACAGAAAAATTAGTATTTCCAAACACCTGCACAGGAAATATATTGGAGTGGTTCTGGAGAGATGTTTGAAACATGATAGTCATAATTTCTATCCTGTTTAGCCCCGTGTTATTTGGCTCATTATACTTAGGGGTTACAGGAAGACAGCAACAACTGCAATACAACAAAACAGATAAAATAAACCACCAGCTGTGTCCTGCTGAGGGCTGGGTATGGTTGGGAGCCTGTCTCACCTGCTGTGCCCTGCTCACACCATGCAGGGACACTTCAGACCTGAAACGACTGAGCACTGATGTGACCAAACCTCCCCCCCAGCAGAAAGCAGAGAAGGAAGGGGCTGCCCCAGTACCTTCACCTGCTGAAGGATCCAGACCAAAAGCTGGACAGACTCTTCATGAGGAGACCCCTAAGAGCCAGACTTGCCTGGGCTGGCATCGCTCTGCAGACTGCACCTCATCTACTGCTGGGCAGATCTGTAATACTGCTGGTAGTTTGGACAGTGATTTCAATGAACTGATGAAGCTGAGGGTGAGTTGTCGGACATGAATCCCTTCATAGACAGTAACAGCAAAGGCCACTGCAGCCAGAGAACCTCCCTGTCACCTGTGGGCCTCCACAGCAAAGTGCAGGAGAGGCAGCAAACCAAGGAGGGATATTTCCCACAATCACCTTACACCAGGACTCATCTGGGGGCTGTGTGTGAGAAACCCAGAGTCTGCATGTTTCTCCTGGCTCTGTCCAGTGCATTGATACTGCCCTCCAAAGTGCAAGGTGTGCTGGAGGAGGAGAGCCCACAGGGAGTGGCTAATGAAGCTTCACGGGCAAAATAAATCAGGACACAGGAATTGTTTAGATTGGAAAAGCCCTCTAAGGTCATCGAGTCTAACCATTCCCCAGCACTGCCAAGGTCACCATTAACCCATGTTCCCAAGGGCCACACCAACATGGCTTTAAAATCCTTCCAGAGACAGGGACACTTCCACTTTTCTTCCATTAAGAAATTTTCCCCAATGTCCAACCTGAATTTCTTCTGGCACGACTTGAGTTTGGTTCCTTTTGGATGATCCCTGTTGGTAGCAAAGGGAATTTGCGCTCCAGACTGACACTGCAGCTGTTTGCCAGAGCTGAGGTGGAACACTGAGACAGTCCCTGCAAGAAGAGACTAAAAGAGCTTTCCTGAAAAAACCTGGAATACCTGTGAGCGTGGAGGGCTTGCATGGAGGAAGGCTGCCTGGAGATCAGTTGAACTTCTCCTCCAGCCAGAGATACAGAGATAGACAGAATGTCCCTCGTGTGGGTGGCAAGGGCACTGCTGGCCAACAAAAAGTGCCAGGGAATGGGAGGGACTCTGTGCACACTCACCCATGTGCTTATTAAACAAAATGCAGCAAAGTGAACAAAGGGTGATGATCTTCCTGGTAGCTGGTTTAGGGCCCTGTATAAGCTACAGGTTTTGCATAGCAGAAGTGCAATAAGGATTTGTTGGTTGGTTTTTTTTTAATATGTGAACATGACTTTCTGTGAATTGCGTAGCAGCACTCCCAGGGCAGGCACACTGAACAAGGTGCTGGTTTACACAATATAGGAAAAAACCCAGCAGATAAAAAGGAACCCTTTGTAGTGAAAATTGTCACTGTAGAAACAGGGATTTTTCTTCACAGAATTTTAACAAGGTGGAACAGTTTTTTGTGAAGCAATCTGGCTTGTCTCTGTCAGCAAAACTGTCTCTTTTCCAACAGACTGGGTTCCAATAATTCATCTTACCAAACAATTTTTGGCAGGCAATGAAGAAATTTCAAAGTCTGAAACAGGAATTTCTTTAACATTGCTGATTCTCAGAACACTGATCTTTGGAACATTTAAATGACAGGTGTAGAAGTGGCATTTTCGAATGACTGGGTCATCTTTATCTGTGTGAATTTCAAATATCAGCAAGAGAGTATAGCTGGTGTGAAACCTGTCAGGAAAAGATTAGGGGATGGCTCCTACAGGTCCAAATAATCTGATGGTGTAAAACGTTGGACCTTCCCCGTGTTCATGGCCATGTGTTGCCCATTGCACTTTTTGTCCTTGCCTCAGGTGGCTGCTCTCCCCAGGCACTACCAACTAGACTCAGCTGTGGCTGCTACCACATGAATGAAACTAACAACTGGCACAAGTCCTGTTTTGTGCTTAATATTTGGGTTTTATACCATCAGGATGGTCAGTCACTGGCCCATGTTTCCCAGAGAGGTTGTGGGGTCTCCATCTTTGGAGATAATTCAACAGCTGACTGAACACAGCCCTGAGCAAACTGCTCTGGGGGACCCTCCCATAGAATGGGGCTTGAACTGTGACCTCCAGAGGTCTGTTCCAACCTCCACCATTCTGTGGTTTTGATGCTTCATGGATGAGAGGGAAGCAGACCTTGGTGGTGTCAATGAATACAGCTCTCACAAACCAGCATGGGGACAAGGCCGGCGGGGCCATTCAGACCCAAGTGGAGGCTGCACTGAGATCACCCAGCTGGCTGGGATAAACGGGTAACTGTGGGACAACTGGAATGAGCTGGGGCAAAGGCTGTCCAGTTCATTCAGCTGTGTGTTCAGATTGCAATGTTCACACCTGCGTGTTCCTGGCTGCATGTGGGACCAGGTATTGTGAGCACAGGAAACACCACGGCTCAATAAAATTAACCCCACAGCTGCCAGAGACACGGACATTTACTCCAAGGAAAGGAAGGCACCACAGCTGTGGGGGCAGAAGAACAGACAGTAAAGACTGAAATGAAAGCAAAAGGCACAGTGAAATTGCTAATGACATTCAAGACTGGCAAAGGCCCTGACTGTTTAAATTGATGAATATTAACCTCTGGCAGTGGCTCTGAGGGAAACGATAGATTTGCAAAACAAGATCAGAAAGTAGCACTTCAGTGGACAAGCTACTGGAATCATGCACATATCAGAAATTAATTTATCTTGGTTAAGTTACTCAGTATATCATATAAAATGATTTAATGGTCCTCTTTGGTCATAAAATCCATGTTCTTAACAAGCTGCAAGAATGAACAGAGGGATGTCTCCCTGAGATCCTGCATTATGTATGTTTTCCTCAGATGGCGGAATTCTGCAGGAAACATATGGATGACGGTTCACCGAGTGACACTCTCTTTTATAGGTAATAATGCAAATAAATTGCTTTACCAAGGTGCAGAGTACACACTTCATGCTCTTTTGAAACTCTTGGCCAGATGTCAGAATCACATTTCCTTTTGCCGAGGTGCAGAATTTTTTGCGTGTATTTCATTTCCATTTCTGTTGTTCTTTCCTTCCCCATGCAGGCATAGAAGAAAAGGTTGCTACTGTATACTCAGAGTAAAGGCAAACCCAGGTAAATCTACAGAGGTGTCTAGCCCAGACTTGCAGGTCGGTCTGACACCTGTGTGCAAACCTCTCCATTCCAGAGCTGGTGCCAATTTTGCTCATTGTTAATCCTCTAGACAGAATTCTTAGGATTCTATGGATTATTAATTTCAGTACATAACAGGTGTCATGGCACCTCTGAAATGGAGGTGTATGGGTTCCAGCATTTACCAGCACTTTTATCTTATATTCATTTTTCTTCACCAGTTTTCCCCATCCTCTCTAACACACACTAGGCACATCTGAATAGCATGCCTGTAACTGCAGTATGTTTTCAGAACACTCTTGCTTGTGTAAGAAAATACAAAAACTGTAATTGGAAGCCTTATGTTAATACACTGAGCTGTCATAAACATGAAAGTGCTGATGGAAGAGAAATTCATAAATATTCTCTTGTCACTCTTCTAGGGTGTGTGAGGAACTGTGAAAAATTGTTCTTTCAATGTATTTCTCAGAGAAAAATCTTGTCACAGAGAGGGAATGATTAAAGAACTGGTGAATTTGACAGCTGAGACCCTGTGCACCCTTTTGCCAAAAAATCACACTGTTACTACTTATTCCTGTGAGCAGACCCCTGCCTGCTGACTCAGCTGGAGTACTCTTGTCACAGTAATGCAGAAAAAAGTGAAAACTAATGCAGGACTGGCTGTCTGAGGAAAGTTTTGCTTTCAAACTACATAGACAGACATATATATGGCACTGAAGAAATTTGGATCAAAAGATTATTTATTTAAGTAAAAAAATCTGGTTGAACATTTCTTTTGCTAGGAGGGAAGTTCATACAGGAGACATTTCTGTGCATTTTAGTTTTCTTCTAGCTGAAATTGACCTTTCTCATTCAGCTTTCATCCTATTTCCTATTTCTCTACATCCAAGGACTTAATTAATATTTTGTTGCCTCGTGCTACTTTGTAGCCTTGCAGAAAGCCTGCAGGGCCCATCCCTGGGTGACATGATGCTTCTCCACAGGAACTCTGAATTCAAGAAAAGCCCAGGAAGTGGAGTGCCATGTAAAACACTTCTTTCTGATTCAGAGTTTGTGTTTCAGGAGCATGAGATAGGATAACTGGTCTCATTCCACGGAGTTTATTTCACATATAACATCTTCCCATATTCCCATGCAGAAGCTGGGAGGAACGTGCTGGTGTGGGGAGGTGAAGGTCTGCTCCTGCTGCTGCTCCCACGTGTCACATTAGCAGCTCCTGAGACACAGAATGTGCTGGGTTATCTCAATGGGGAGACAAAAACCAATGTTTTAAAAGAAGGAGCAGCAACAATTGCATCTCTAATCATCTCTGCCCACCAACTGCTGAATACCTTAGGTGTAAAAGCATTGCTGGCTCTCAGTCACGGGCCTGGTCTGTCAGGTAAGAAACCAGAACACAGAATTCATTGCCTAAGAGGGGAGTTCACAAGGAGGGAACCACGGCTGAGATGGGTCTGGCCCTTTTACCTGTCAGCAGAAATTTGCAGGAAAGTATCACTTATGCTACAGTCAGGAAAATATTGAAGTGTCTTTTTTTTCTTGGAAGGGCATTTATTTTGCCCTGTGGTTAGTGGTTGTGATAAACATCCTCTGAAAGAGGAAGAGATGCCTTGCTTTGGGCTTTTACTGGGAGATGGCTTTTTACATTTGAACAGCTCCTGAGCAGAGGCCAAAGCAGCATCAGTGAGTTTCTATTGGCAAAGCTTTGGGACTGATTCAAAAGGAAAATTTGGAGCATTTGCTGGAATTTGAGGTCACTACACAAACAGATTTTTAGTGTAGTAGTAATAGGACACCATTTCCTTATCCATTTATTTCCCGAACACTAATTTATTATTACTGAAGAGTTCAGTCACCACAGGTACATTGCTTCATTTTCTAAGTTGTTTTACCGTGAATGCTCTCATGCCACACAGCTGCATACTGTGTATTTGATGTTGTTGTGCAAAAGCCTCCCTTCACCTGAGGTGGTCAGCACTGAGGTAACAACCTTGGTGATGGATGATAAATAAGCACTTCCACACAGAAACACAAGTGAGTACAGCCAGCACTGTCAGCTCCTCCTGTAACACAGCTCTGTCAAAGATCCTGAGAGAGAGGAAAGCCTCTGAGAATATATGAATTTCATTGAAAATGTATGAAATATCATCCGTGAATCTCTGGCTTGCAAGGTTCATTTAAAATTACTAAGAAAGACTTTTCCCATTTTTTTTTTTCTGGGGGCATAAGTCAGAGTCAGTTGGAGTTATGATAAATGCAAGTATTAATCGCAGAGGCTTGTATGCCAAGGGCAAATGAATAAAAATGCATTTGCTGAATGCTGGGAGCAGGAATAACAGATGAGTAAATTACTTTTATAATTTGCATTCAGCTTTAAAAAAGAAGTATTTGTATTAGTACCTATGTATTGGTTGCAGCCTGTCTGGCACGGAGCAATGTGTCTGTATTGTGCTGGAGATGAGGAGCCCCTCGGCTTGGAGCTGCTGGGAAATCCCTGAGCCTGCAACAGAGTCCTTTGCCCCCCCACGCCAAGGCACAAGACCTGTCTTCCCACCCACACCCTTCCCAAACCACCAGCTCCTGAGGAGGGACTGTGGGGACCTGTGTGCCTTTGGTGAGCATGTCTGTGGAGCCTTTTGTGTCCCCCAAGGAGAGCAGCACCTCTCTCTGCTGCCACAGCTGCAGGTGTGGCCAGGCTATACTGCCAAGCTACCACCAGCCATGCACAGGGCTCAGTTTTACTCTGGGATACTGCATTGCTGGGGAAATCCCAAGGATTGCAAACTCCAAAATCTACTTGGTTTCACTGAATTAAGGACAACATATTCATAAAAGCCCCCATGGAGGGCACTGCCACATCAAGCAGAAATGTCAGACGAAAGCTTAGAACAAACATCCTCAAAAATCAGATTTGTCAAAGACTGAACTCTTCCCCAGTCTAATTTAACCCCTGACAGCCCAGAAGCAAGTCTCAGAAATATCCATCCAGAGACATAGCTCGAGTCTCTGGAATATATTGCTGTGAAGAAAAATCAAAAGGAGCCATAAGATGGGTTGGGAGTAAGTTTCTTTCAGCTGACTAAATTTCCAAATAACAACGGAGAAGAGAATAATAACAACAGTTTAGGTAGAAAGTAAAGACTTTGTCTTGTCTTGAGCTTCTCTGGCAACATCTTCATATCCCTGGTACTGCTGAGGACTGACATGAGCAGATCACAAAGAGATTCAGACAAGAACACAGAACCATGACTTGAGGGTACAAGACCTCGTGATGAACAGGAGGTGCCCACAGAACTGGCAGGTGCTGGGCATGTCACAGGTAGTCACTGCTCAGCCCAGCACTCAGTGTGGGGCAGCCAGCCGTGTTCCCTGGTCCTTCTGTTCCTGTCTGGAACGTTCAGCTGGAAAATGTCATCATCCATTACTTAGTTGGAAGATGGAAATGACCATGAAAATCTAAATTCATTATTTTTAGAATTTCTTTAACTTCCATGTTGTAATCATCGCAGCCTAAAGGATGAGGTTATTATTAATTTAATATTAAAATTATATTCCCATTTTGTATGCTAAATGTAAATTACAGGGAGGAAAATATACAGACAAGCTTTTCTATCAGGCAAATATCCTTGAAAAAGTAAAATCAACTAAACTCTATCTCAGAACATTTCTATCAGTTATAGCTGCTGCATCATGGAAAACAGACACCTCCTTCCTTCTCTGTGTGCCCCCAGCACGAGCAGAGCACTGGCCTGGCAGCACAGCTCCATTTCTGCCACTGTCCCCACTGTCCCACTGGCAATGGTCACAGGCTGCCCTGCACCACCAGGGGACCAGGTGCCTTCCACATGTCTCGGGAAGCTCACAAGGTCCTAACTGCTTGTCATTGCTTTGGTTTCCAAGTATTATTTGCTTGAATCTCACAGTGTGTTGATAATTTCTTGATTACCTCTTCATCTCAAAAGAAAATAGAGGGTAAATTAGAAGTGTGACTTGAGCATTGGTTTAAAAAAAAATCACACTAGAAACAGGAGTTCAGCACTCAGGAAAGAGTGGGTAAGGACTGGCAGATTTGAGGCAGGGACTGTTCCAGTGACTGTGACACCATGCATCATATTTATGGGTGTGATGTAATAATCTGTGTAATGCACCCAACTTTTTTATTGTTTTGTAGCTGTGCCAGCCTTCTGTGCATTTCAGTTCCTGCAGAGTTACTGCTGTGTTCTCCTGCAGGGATGAAGGTGAGCACAGTGAGGGGAGGTGGCAGAGTCTGCACAGGCTCATTGCCCTGGGGGCTCATCTCAGCCCACGGGCTGCCCATGACCCCTCCACTGTTCAAGGGAAAACACAAATGGCACTCACAACTGCACTCACACCACTTTTTATTTTTTCTGTCATACAGGGGCCTGAAGCCATTGCTGACATCTGCCTTCTGTGACTTGTAGATAGATGTTTAATGCAGAGAAATATTCAGCTGCTAAACACTAGTAAACAAGAATAAACAGCTTTGATTGCTATCATGTTCCACTCCAAGGCAAAATGCACCAGCACACACATGTTCTGTGTTCAATGTTTGACACATGCTTCAAAATCAGTTTCAAAGACAGCTAAAAGAGGGAAAACTTGTTTTTTTCTGGGCACTCTAATTAACAGGGGAATTAATTGTTACCTGGGTTCAAAAGCAGAGGAACAGCCAGTAGAAAGTAAGCAGCTCTTATAATAATTTCAGTTAATATTTTAGAACCATTTCTGCATAGACAAAGGAAAAGCATGCTATAGTATTATTAGTGTATAATCTTCTCAATTTGGCTTGTCCTGTTAGTGCCTACAGTTAGTCAACATTTGTAATAATGATTTAAAAGAACAAATAGATACTTTTCCTGTTCCTCCAAAGACTTTCAATCTTTAATAAGGTCACTGTTAGCCACGGACCTGGTTTAATACCATGCTTCTCATCTTCAGTGTCAAACAGGAGCAGCTCAGAAGGGCACCAGCAGCACAGAAATCTGCCTGGCCATGCACAGGAGAGACTCCCTTCTGCAAGGGGGGGGATGCTGGGGAGGCTCTTCTCCAGCTTTAGCAAGAAGTGACTTTCAGGCTTACATTTTCTCACTTGGGATTTATGTAGGAGAAAATTCAGATGAAATTTGATGAGTAATCTCATCTGGGGGAAGTTATGGACACAGTGGTAGTGCATGGTGGCAATTGTAAACTATTTTGTTTTTTTCTGGGATGAATCAGGAGGGGACCTGGCTGCTGTGATGCAAACTGGGGGAAGGTATTTTGGTTCACTTCCAGAACAGTGGGGAAAGCAGCTGCTGGCTGACAGGGACAGTGGTCTGGACCAAGTCCTGAGCTTTTCCCAAACACTTCAGCACCAGCCCTGTGGGTCCTGGTACACAGACAGGATGTGCTGTGCTCCATCCTATCTCACCCAGGACACGAGAGCTGCTCCATAGATCCCTGCATGGCTCAACCTTGCACCTCCCCTAACACTGTGGGACCAGAGCTGCACTGGGAGGATGTTCATCCTAAGACCTGCTGGTTTCCTCAGCCCCTTCAGGGGCTTGACAGCCCCTTGAGAGCTGGCAAGGGGGTACCAGGTCCCGAGCTGCCCCTGTGACCCCTGGCTGCCAGGGCTTGTCTCTGTTCTATCTGAGAGGCCAGAGCAACTTGCTCTGTTTTATACTCAGGAAGCTTTGGCATCAGTTGATGGTAATGATTAAATGCTCATCACTGATTATTTTTAATTATTTAGTGAGAGATTTCATCTGAGCTGATGACACTGCTCCTACCTCTGCGAGTCACAGATGCTCTGGTTCCTAAGAGAGTGAATATTAATGAATGTTCTGGCTCAGGAAAAGAAAAAAAATCTGAAGCACTGGTAAAAGCTGAAGAAAGACTTGAGAGATATTGAAAGTAATTATTAATGAAAGTAATTTATGAATGAAATCAGTGCCTTGAGTCATAAGAAAACACATGAAGGTTGATGTGGGAGGGGCCATGGGAGACCAGAGCCCAGGTCCTCCCTCTGCTCTGGGGAGTAGCAAAGAATTTATGTATGTAAAGTCCTTAATCTACCAAATAAAGGTAAGACCTGCTGTGAAACCTTCCACACCTGAGCAGGATTTCATGACACCACATAAGCATCCTGCAAGGCACATGGTCCTCTGAAAGGTGCTGAAATGGAGAAGGGCATTAGTAAGTCAGCCAGCAGAGACTGTGTTTGGCTAGGTGAGATATTCCTGGTGCACCAGCTGTGCCACAGCTCTCAGCTCACCAGAGACCTTCCCAGACTGCAAACAGGGACTGTCCTGCCATGAGGCATGGCTTAGCAGGCTCAGTACCTGGGACTGGTGGGTCCTACTCCAAGAACACGCAGGGCAGAAGTGAATGGAGGAGGGAGGATGCTGCCCTGGGCTCGTCTTTGCAGCACAGAGAAGTGCCAGGTTGATTCAGCAGAGGTGATTTCTAATACAAGCAGGACTTTTTCTGGTTATGACAGTTTAAAAATAATAATCTGAAGTTTTATATATTTATTTCAAAGGTCAAGTGTTGTAGGAAAACAATCCTGCAAGCAGCTTGTCACACATCCTTCCATGTGAGTATTTGTAGAGTGACTGCCAGTGGAGGCTGTGAGCAGGAGACCCTGCCTGCCCTCAGGGGATGTCCTGGCCCACTGTCTGGCCTGGCCACACCAGAGTGAGGGGACTGTGGCAGTTGTTTTGCTGTGTGTTAGGTCAAACCACTTGCCAACTGCAACGGCAGTAGCCTGGCTGCTACTGAATCATCGTTTCCATCAGCACCTTCCATCTGCTTCTCTATTGCTATGCACAGCATGTTCCTCCCTCACACCAAAGGGAAGTTAGTCTCAGAGTTTATCAGAATATAAAGTCACTAATGCCTCCAGAATTTGGATTAGATGCTTCTACAGAAATTGATATTTTATGCAATGTGCTCTGTTGTGGAAAAGCTCAGAGAAGATCAGTTATTCACTGTAGGAGGAAGGCACTGCCAGGCACTGCTGCAGATGCCTCTTTCCCAGCCAGACCACACAGCAATGGCACTGCTGGCCCCACAGGGCAGAGCTGAACACAGCAGGGCTGAGCACGACCGGGTGCTGCCTGCCCCAGCTGTGAGGAACGGTGGTGGTTACTCCCACGGGCCTGGGCATCCCCACCATCCTGCTCCTCAGGGGTAGCAAGTGCAAGCCTAAACCCCTCATTGCTCCACTCTCAAGTGGTTCTCCTCTCTTTTTCCCTCCTCTTCCTTCTCCCACTGCTCACCTGTGGCCACGAAGACACAAGCCTTCAGCACAGAGTAGGGAACAGGTAAGGAGAACTGCAAATGCAGTTTTGGAGTGATGTTGTTTCCTGCCCTGAGGTGGAAAATCAGCATCTTCCTGCCCAGTCAAACATCACAGTTTGTTATGCTACTGCCCAATACTTTGCAGCATGGTGGGTGTTTCAGATGATAATTCTCCACCCAAGGTATTTGCCTAAGGCTTTCCCATCCCCAGGATCTTCCCCCAGCTACCTCGCTGGCATTGCAGTGGGTGTGGAAGAAATTTAATTACACCAGAATATTCCCAGCTTCCTTGCTCTCCTGGCACAGCCTCACAGGGAAAACCAACAGTGAGTGGGCTGGGAAGGGCTGAACACAACTGCTGTGTATCTTCTCAAGGGAGTGATAATAGTGCAACCAAACAAACCTCACAGGATTGGATTGTGCGCTGTCCTGGATCTCTTGGGTGCTGCCAGTCTCTCTTGACATGAATTCCCCATCCCAGCTGCTCCAGCAGAGCCCAGGCTGGGATTGTTCCAGCCTGAGAACAGTGGGGGAACCAGGAGAGGAGCAGAAATCAGTGAATGGGTTGGTTATTCATTAGCAGCAAACTCTGTACAACTCTGCTCTGCAGAGGCAACAGAGGAGACTCCTTTCTGCAGGACATTGTGCACATTTTCACTTCTGGCTCTCTCTCCCTTTCTCAGTCCTTTCCTCTTGTTCTCTCTCTGCCCACTCCCTTCTTTCCTTATTGCAATGTTTTTCCCAAGTTAGATTTTTCTGTGAATTAGGTTTTAATGCCTCCTCATGAGAGGCAGTTTTTCATATTTTATATCTCCATCAATTAAGATTTCTCACTTATCACCAGTAAAACTGGAGTTTTGATTAAATATTATTCAGCAGCTCTAAGCACATAGTTTGTATTAATTTCAGGGCCTCATTATATGCCAGCGGTATTTATATGGGCTTATATATCAAATATATTGTGTGTATATAGGCAGAGACTTTCAGAACAAATGCTAGATAAAGGAACCATAAAAAAAGAAAATGGAAGAAAGTCTGTCACTTGGTCCAGCCACAGAGTGCTTACTGAGCCCCTTCATGAAGGTCATGGAGAAAATGGTGGGGAAGGGACATTTTCAGGGAGCAGGAGAGTAGCAGGATCAAGCCTGATGCTCCTGCAGCAGCAGAGCCAGAAGGTGCAGAAGCTCATGGCATGGGACACACTGCAGACCTCTGCCTGCTCTTGTGGACAAGTCATGGGGAGGAAGCACTGATGGACCAATATGTTCTCAAGAGGGCACCTGTTCATTTCATGAAGTAGTTCAGTGTGCTGATGGTCACATGTTTTTATTCACTGTTCATTCCCGACACAGCCTCGTTCCTTGCAGGAATCCTGCCTATGTGGGCACTGGGTAGCGTGGGGCAATGCCCAGGGGCCTGGGCACCAACCATTGCTGCTCTGGGGCTTCTGTCCTGGGGGTCTGCATTGCACAGACTCTCTGGTGAGTTTGATTGAAACTCCCTCCTACTGAGAAAGCATTGTTTATTTATAATCAAAACCCAAATGAAACAAAGATTACAGGAACATGTATTGGTGACCTTGACAAAACAGCAGCTCCTGTGCTTGGAGAAATACTCTGTGGAAAGCATCTCCTGGCAGGGACCAGAGGGGCTGCTCTGAGTACAGGTTTCAGGGCTGTCTGTGTATCACCTGGTGGTGCTTTAGAGGTCATTAGAAGGAAAATACTGACAGCAGAAGCCTGTACTCAACCTGACACCACACAGCAGATACAAGTGGATGCTCTCCCTCTCTCCATCACTACCTTCCTCTCTGTCTTGAGCCCTGTGGATGAGCTGGAGCTGGTGTGAACTCCTGTGCAAGCACCTGGCTGGCTCTCTGTGCAGGCTGGGCTGCATGGTGGGGGACACCAGCACCTCCCAGAGCAGGGGCAGAGGGATTTCACGGAGGAGGGACAGCAGGATCTCCCAGAGAAGGGACACTGGAATCTTTCAGAGGAGTCACAGCAGAGCAGGCAGCTCAGCACAGCTTATGTGGGTGGAGCACATGACACTTCTGGCTCATCAGCAGCCCTGATGATACCTGAGCAGGGTGCTGGCTGCCCACAAGGACAAAGCCTTGGATGGAGAAACTCTTTGTGAGCTTGGACATATGGCAGCATTAGGTAAATTTGTGTTCAGTAGAAGCTGCCCCAACAAACTCCAGGGAGCTGTGAACATGCTTGCTCAGATTAAAGATGTGCTTTTTCTATATAAACTCTTCTAACCCCACAGCCCAAAGGAGTGCTTTGCATTTGTACCTCTACCCTCTCCTCTCAATAGTTCACTTCCACTGTAGTTAAAATTAAACAGAAAAATTCTGACGACTACAAAAGAGAGAAAATGTCTAAATTCTGTTCTGCTCCCTGTCACAGCTCCCTGTCACCTCACCAAAACTTTTCTAAGTCTTGTTTGTACTTGTTTGTCACTGGAATCAGCAAGATGCTGCTGCTCTTAAGTGTAGTTTACACCTGGGAGTGCTGTTGAGATCAGTGAGGTCTCTGCTCTCCTCCTGCCCTGTTTGTTCCACTCTGGGCACAGCACAGCCTTGGTTCTGAACATATCAGCTGAGGAGAGTGAGGGACAGTGAGCCCCCTCACAAACCTTCCTGGGGTCAGGATCAGAGCAGGTGGGATTGGCCATGCAAGTTCTGGGTAGGGGGCACAGGGCAGAAGGAGAGGAGTGAGGTTGTCAGTAGTGGCCAGAGGCTGCACGTGCTGGGGGGGTCTGAAAGGCTGGAAGAGGAACTGTATTAACAAGCTGGGCTAGGGCACCAGCACCAGCCTTTCCTGCATGAGCAGTCAGGCACCACGGGGCGTGTGCCCCAGTGACTTTGATACTGACCTTGGGGATCTTGCTCAGCTCTTCTCTCAGCCTGCCCAGGAAGCAGCTCCTTGTGATTGACCATGGAAAGCTCCTAGGGAGATGAGCCCATCCACTGGGAGCCAGGCAGTGACATCCATCCCCGCAGGGCTCCTGTATCCATCCCTGCCTGTGGAGCACAAGAAAGGCCAAAGTCACCCCTGGCAGCTCGTCCTGCAGGGTCTCCAGCAGTGTTGCAGCTCCTCCATGCCTGTTCTCCATCTCAGGGCTGTAATGATGAGCTCTCCATTTCCATTTGGTTTTGTCTCTTGCCAAAAACACGTCTGGGCAGCATGCCTCCATCGTGCCATCTGACAGGAGCTGTGAGATGTCACCCTCACAGGTCTGCTGAGAGAATCATTCGTGCTATCTCCTACTGTCTTTAATAACAGTGTCACTGAATCAGATACATCTCACAACTGCCATAAAAAATGTGCAGTGTATGGCTCCTTGAAAACAGATTAAGATTTACTGCTCTCCATTTGGACAGCAGTTGATAGGTTATCTCTGCAAGGCACTGTACAATTTCTACTCTCCCAAACACGATGAAACACCTTAATTTTATTCTCACATATATAACCAAATATGTCAGAAGAACCAAAAGGGAAACAGATAAATCATCCATATTTGAAACACAGTATGACTCAAGTAAAGAAAAACATAAAAATTCCTGTTTGTTCTCAAGGAAAAAGATGAGTACTGGCACAAAATCAGAAGCTTTTCTTATCTGAATTTTTTTTTTCTTTCGCATTTGCCATTATCAGAGAAGAACCAAAACTAATTAACTACTGATAGTTCTTGTACCTCTTCTTGGAGAGTTCTCTGTCAAAAGGCAGGTTCCAGCACTGTGCAACAGCTGTCATCCATGTGGTTTGTTGCTGCAAAGGTAAAAACATCTCCTGTCATTGGGAGTTTTATCTCCTTCCTGTTTAGAGCCTTTCAGCTGCCAAGCAGGGCTCCTGAATTGCAGAGTTGGATATGGCAACCAACTGCTGTGGGCAGAGTTACCCTTCTCCAGGCTCCTAAAGAGGGCTTGTCACCTGCGTGCAGCCCTGGCGGGGGAATCAGGGCAAAGATGGCACTGCCACCCCCTCCGTGTCCCTGGCTGGGGAATCAGGGCAGAGATGGCACTGCCAACCCCTCCATGTCCCTGGCTGGGGAATCAGGGCAAAGATGGCACTGTCACCCTCTCCATGTCCCTCATCACCCCCTGCCTGGGGAGCAGTGGCCCTTCCTTTTCTGACTCTTCCCCTTGCTCCCACTGCAGCTGCAGGCACCCTGCTGAACCTTGAGTTCTGGGTGCTGGAGCTGCTCCTTCCTGCTGAGGCTGAGCCCTTCTGTGCCCCACAGAGCCACCAGAGCCCGTCCATTGCCACAGCCCTGGAGCACAAACCATTCCACCCTGGTGCCACCGTGTGCCCCAGGCCAGAGCTCTGCAGGGACTGCTCACCCTGGGCTGGATTCCTGGCCACGTTGTATTGGGTCTGACTGAGACAGAGTTCATTTTACCTGAGCAGCCCTCACTGTGAGCTTTCCATTGGAAGCTGGGAGGATGTTGATAGCACAGCAGTGTTTTGGCTACTGCTGAGCAGCACTGTCTCTCTAACATTCCCCCCCACCAAGAGGCTGGGAGAGGGCCAGATCCTGGGAGAGGGGACAGCTTCTCCTGGGAGGGGACACAGCTGGTCAGCTCAGAGATGAAAGCTCAGGGAGAAAGGAGGAATGGGGATGGTTTGTGATTCTACAATGTTTGTCTTCTGGAGCAACCTCTACCTGTGCTGAAGCCCTGCTTCCTGGGAACTGTCTGAACACTGGTTGCTGATGGGAAGTAGAGATTAACTTTTCCTCTTTGCTTATGCATGCACAAACTTTGGCTTTTCTTTTATTGCTTTAGTAAACTGCCTTATCTCAATCTACTAGTTATTTTTCATCTTATTTTCTCTCCCTTATCCTGCTGGGAAGCGGAGTGATAGGGTGGCTTAGTGGGTACTTGGTGCCCAGGCAAGGTCAACCCACTAGATACATGCAGCATCATTAGCTTCCTCAAATATTTCAAATTATTTAGCTTAAAATACATTTGAAAGTGACATGGCTTGCTGGGGTGGAATAGTGTCTTCTTCAAATAAGCAGAAAAATGTTGATTTCAGAAATGAAAGGCTGGAATTTAAGACTAGAATGATTTAAGAATCTCATATGCAATGTCTTCTACAATGTCTTTGGTTGGTTCTTGCCCCAAGCTCAAAACTCCCAGGTGTTATATAGAGATTGCCTGTGCAAGATTCCAATCTGCATTGAGTAACTCCCACCAAAGGAGAATCATTCCTAACTATTGGAACAACTGATCAGGGGCTAATTAGTGTTTCAAAGATATTTTTTGCCTAGTTTTCTATTTTGAAATTATGTTTTTGAATCCTGTAGGATGCTTTGCAGACCTCATTAGGATATAAATAGAGCAATTTTAAGTGACTTGATTCGTTGGCTTTTCTGTGATTTTCTTGTTAGGAATCCTAATCCAACAACAGAAAGCAAAAGGGAGAGATCAGATATTAGGATTACAGTTTATACTAGGACATTGAAAAGAAATCAAAGTAAAACCATGGATATGAAGCTCTTAAGCAGTACATTCCCTCTGTGGTGTGTAGTTTTGCCTCCCTGATGCCAGTTGCTCCAGAAGCCGTCTCTCATGACAAGTTCTGGTTTTATCTGGAGCTCATGCAAGGCTTGGAAGTTAATTATAGTTCTAATATTCTTGCTAATGAATTTGAGCATAATTATGGAGTGGAATGATTTCAGAGGTACTTTATGTGAATACTAATTGCTGTCTTCAGATGTTGGGTAACTGTCTTCCTCACGGGGGCTCTGGGAGGGAGTGTGAAGGGGAGCCCAGCCAGCCCTGCCAGCAGAGGCACGGGGCCACGGGGGCTGTGCCTGTGACACATTTCCCCTGGCTGGAGGCCATGGGGACACCAGGATGGCCAGGAGAGGGGTGCTGGGGCCTGCCTGGGACTGTCAGGCTGTCCGTCCCCACAGGCAGGTGTGGGGGTGCCCAGTCCTCAGCCCTGTTGAGAGGGATGGGATTCAGCACAAATTCCTGGGGGTACCAGGGCAGGGGTTTCTCTGGCAGCTGTGGCACATAAGGGCCAGACCCACATGGGTTGGTGTGCCAGGCTGTGAGCACTGCCCAGCCACAGGGGCTGTGTGTGTGAAAACCCACTGCCAGGTGGTCATGGAGAGGTGGATGCTCTTTGGAATGATCTCTGGTGGAGAGGAGATAGGTGTTCCAAAGGAACAGCAGTAGAAGGAAACTGAGGAAGCTCCAGGTGTCAAAGGGACAGAACAGAGGACAGAGAGCCTGAATTTTGCAGTATCTGCACAGCTAATGGAAACAACAGAATTATGCTCCTTCAGGCAAAATAGCATGGCTGCTTCTCTGCCTCTTTTTCATGTCTTATTTTATGCTTGCAAGTCATTCCATGAGTCTGAGACATGACATTTCTCTTCATATGGTCTCTGTCTTAAGGCAAAATTTAACCTCTGGGAAAGTTTATCAACTTGAGAAGTTTTGCAAAGATCAACAGAAATGGCAATGATTATTGAAATGGAAGCTTGTGGGTTAAACTTAATTAATGAAATATCTGTATTGATATGTTTTTTCTTTCTTTAGAATAATTTAATAAAGTTCAAATCTCCTCTGAGAGAAAGAATTAATTGAGCAAAATATTAATTAAGGAAATTTTTTTTTCACAGCACAGTTCTTCAAATGAAATAATATTGAGTGAAATGACCCGAGTTTACCTTGATTAAAAGTGGTGTCAGTGTTTGCAAAGTCTCAGTGCACACACTCCCTGTGCCCAGCAGAATTAGAGCTTCTCTGGGTGATGATGCTGTTGTGAGCATCCCACAATCCTTTCTTCAGCCCTTCTGGACAGGGACAAATGGGAGATGCATGTTTACATTCTTATGTTTACTTATTTAAATTTGAAATGATTTCCTTGCTCTCATTCTCATCCAAACACTGGCGGTTTGCAAAGCAGGTCAGAGATGGGATATGTTTCTGTATGTGATTTCCCTGGATTCCTGTATCCAGTGCTAAAATGTGCATTCATAGGCAAACATAAAGGTGCATGTAAAGAGAGACAGTAGAATCTCAGTCTGGATGAAGCTGCCTGCACCGTGCAGTGATTGATCTGTACAGACACAGTTGCACAATGGACCTTCATTCCCATGGACACTGAGATCCACATGCACTGCACATGGGAATTTGCACCCCTAAGAGTTCCTAACCTTTCCCAGAAAAGGCTGAGTGATGAAAACCAGCAGGACCCTGTGGAGGAAAGGGAGGGTAACAGGTTCAGCAGCATTACTCAAAGTGGTAACTACTCACCCTGGCCCTGGTGAGACTGTGCCAAATGATGGTGGAGAGCACAGGAACACAGGAACAGAGGTAACCCTGCATGTCCTGGGGCTGACTTTCATTTTCTCTAATGTTTAGGGAATGTTTCCAGATTGCTGTAACGATTAGAGGTAAACTGGTGTTTATTTTCTGCTGTGATTTGCTCTTATCAAAAGGCCACAAGCAGAATTCTCCTCCTGCTGCCAAGGACACATCACCCCACCATACATGGTAAGGAGCATACTGCATCCCTATGGATAAACCCTACGTGTAAGAAAGGAGTAAATAAATAGGACTTGGAAATGTACTTGATCTGTTCTCTTGCAAAGTATGGGAGGAAAGGCTTAAAAATTTCTCATAACATTATTTTGACTTGGATTAACCAGATGAAGCTCATGGGCTGTGGCCTCCCTAAACTGTGATCTGGCAGGCATTCCCTTTCCTGCAGCTATTCTCTTGTCATCGTGCAATCCCATGATTCTTCCTCAGGCTCTTTGCAGCATCTCCCTGCCTCAGACACTGAAACTGCCTCCCCAGGCTCCAGTCCTGCCTGTCCCTGTTTCCCTGTGAGCTGTCCTGCTGGGGGCCAGTCTGCTCTGATTTGGGTTAATGGCCAGGAAATGAGCTCTCAAGCGTGAGGGTGGTGGGAGCAGAGGATGCAAATTATCATCAGTCCCTGGGTTCCCTCTGGCTGCTCGTCTGCTGACCTCAGTGTCTCAGCACATTCATCCCACTTGCTGTTGAGGCTCATGCACAATAAACAGGATCCTCTCAGCTCCCCTCCCCAATAAAACTTTTTGGAGGAAGGTGAGTCACTGCACTTTGTTATTTAGGAAATAGTCACGGTTTCTGAGATCCATTCCAAGTCCATGCTTCCTTCTGATTTTGTGTTTGCCCTGCAGAGGGGGTGCAGGGAGAGCTCTCACTCTGTAGCAGTGGTGCTGGGTTGGGCTGGGCAGCTTAACTGCAGCAGCTGATGGAATCACTGCCTTGGGACAGCACCTCCCCAGGGCTGAGCTGTGCCCAGAGACTGGTGTTTTCTCAAATGAATTAGATGAAGCCAATGAAAACTCAGAACCAGAGGCTCATCTGGAACCATCGATCTCTGAAAACACGGCAAAATGTGGCAGGGAAATAAATTAAGAAGGTAAAAATGAAAATAGTTTTTCAGCAGGCACCTGAAGCAGTTGGAGCGCTAGGGAGCACCTTCCAGAAAGACCCCAAGCCCCAGGGGTTTCTTCCTCCCTTTTGGCAGTCACCAGCAAGAAGCTCTGACCTGGCAGAGCCTTTGCTGGATTTGTGAACAAAGGCAGCTGAAGTGAGCACGATGCATGCAAGGTCTACAGGCACCAGTGTGACCCTGCAGCCAAAACAGCCCCCACATCTCCACTGTTCTCTGGGAACAGGCAAGTGTTGGCAGACTCTGGGTGTAGGGGCACTGCCAGGCCACTGCAGGGCATTGGGCACCATCCAGAGCTCAGCCAGATGGTGCTCAGGGTGGTCCAAGGCAGCACCACAGACTGACCCTGGCCACTGCCCAGCACGGCCACCCCCAGGGCCACAGCCTGCCAGGCTGTAACTCAGAGTACTGAAAAAGAGAGTCAAAGTTTGGCCTTTGGAATGAATTATTACTCACCAAAGTACGTAAATCCGTGGACACCTTCATGGGTGGCTGGCTGATGCAGAAGTGCACATCACCAGAGAGTTGTGCAAGGGTGCACACACAGCTCGGGCAGACAGGCAGGCTCTGTGCCTTTGCACCTTGCTTTAGTGAGTGGCTCCAGAGGTAAATTACTGATTCTCTAATTTGGTGGCATCTGCACAGTGATATGTAATGAAAGGGAACTCTGAGGATAAGGCACTCAGCAGACAGTGAGAGAAGGAGCATTTCTTTGATCTTAGACAAATCCTCCCTTCAGTGTTCTGCTTTTATCTTTGCATGGAAGCACAGGTTTTATGTAAGACAAATGTCTATCAAAGTTTTATTTAAAAAGCATGCTTTCAACAGAAGGTGGCACACTGATTAAATGTGACATTTGAAGCAAAGCAGCCTAAACGGCCCAGGAATGCAGAAGAATTAAATTGAGGCCTCACATGAAAACTATTACTGTGTTATTAGGCAAGTGCAGCCTTTCAGGCAATGAAGTTTGGGTGCTCTTAATCCATGCTGGCAGACAAAAGTTAATATTTGCACAGTTGTAACTTTTTTCTGCTTTCTTTTCTGGTTAATAAAGCATGACAGTGCACAAAACATTCTTCAGTAGCTCTACTCAACATAATTCTGGGAGCAAGTAACAGTTATCTCTTGGAAACAGTGCCTGGAATTTGAAAGGCCTCATTTATGATCCTAACTGAGGTGGTTCAGGGCTCCTGGGAACAGAACCAGTTGTTCAGGACCTGTATCATTAGTATCACCACACCAGCCAACTGCAGAGCTGGAGCAAAGCCTGGGAACGGAGAGAATCTGCCAACTCAGGAGTTCCTGGGAAAAGGAACTGTGAACTGGGCACTGAGGGGTGCAGCGGATGGAGGACTCCTACATGGACACTGCAACTGCCCTCATGATGCCCACATCACCCCTCAGAGCAACAAGAGCAAGGGTGAAGGGTAGCAAATTCCTTGGACACAGGCACAAATCTAAATGCATGTTCAGCCCGAAGAGGGAGAGCTCTTTAGCCTTACTCCGTGCTTTGCAAAGCCATTCCGAGGTCATTGTCTTCTCTGAACTATCATCAAGGCACCACAAGAGCCCAGCTCAGCACTATACACATTTCTGTGGATCACTATTTCCTTTTGCCCAATCCATTCTCTTGTTGACAGTCAGAAGGGTCAGAGAGGCATATTTATTGCTGTAAAGAATTGTCTAGCAGAAAGAAGTGAACTTTAGAGGAACATGAATGATTTGAGGATCAATCCTAGTTTCCATTAGTCTGTAACAACAGTGTCTATTCTCATTTTTGCACTTCTGATGGACATAAATGTGAAAAAATCAAGTGAACCTTCTAATTTATTTCCATGTCATATAGTTCATATCAGAGACCCAACTGGCACATGCAGGGGCTTCTCCATTCTTTCCAGGGTGCAGTTTACAAAGCACAAAGGCAGGTGCAGCAGCACCAGAGGCACAGATCTCCATTCCAGCAGCTGTGGGAGCTCTGTGCCACTGTCCCTGCTGTGGGCAAGTGGATCAGGTCAGTGGGAGGAGAGTGTGCACTACAGGAGCCTTTGGCACTGCTGACACTGCTGGACAGCCAGCCAGGTGAGGGCAGGTGGCTGAAGAGAGGCCCTGGTTCCCTTCCTAGCCAGAAGGACCTGACCAACCCACACTCCTGCCCTCCCTCAGGCTGTCTGTTTATGTGTGGTGCCAAATCCCCCATGAGCAGAACTGTGCCTGGCCCGTCTGGCAGAAGCTCCTGACAGGGCAGCCAGTTGATGGTTTTACCCAGCAAGAAAGTCACTGGGCTGCTGTCCATCCAGGGCAAATGCATTGTTAATATTTGTCCTAATTTCAACCAAACTCTCTACCCCATTCCTCCACCATTTCTATCCAGGCAGCGGAGAGCAAATGTGAGTGCAGATGAATATCCTCCTGCTGAAATATCCTGTCCTACCCCAACTCCCTGGTGGCTCATGGGCCGAGCAGGACAGCAAGGGGTAAATACTGGCAGGGCTGAAGATTCTGCAGATAATCCAGGTTCTCATTAGAGAACTGAGTCCTCAGTCAATGGACCAGCATTGCTAATGGCCCTGTACTGATAGTGACTGTGGCACACTGAATGCCCAGCCATTAGAGACCAGAGTGTGTTGTGAGACCAAAGTCACATTGGATGTCAGACAATGGTATCTGAGTAAAAACTTCAGTGCCTCCTAATTAAATAAATGGCTCTTTGAATCATGAATGGAGTTTTAAATAGGGCTGATTTAAAATGTTAAGGAAGAGGCTTTGTTTGTGCAGATTGATGAGGTCTGAGCAGGGAGAACTGTGGAAACTTGTTATGGGAAAAGGATTACCTCATTGAGCACCAAGACCCCACAGGGGCTGCCGGGGGACTGGCACCTGTGGGTGGGAGACACGATGCCTTTGAATACGGGCTGAGCCCTGTCCTCTGCTCCTGAGGCTTGTCCTGGGGTGTGACAGCTGGATCTGCCCTGGCTCATGGCAGGGCTGTCTCCAGCCACGTGTGCAGGGCTGGGCTCAGAGCACAGTGAAACACCAGCAGCCCACCCTGTCCTCTCCCAGGGGCTCACCCACAGCACTGTTTTGACAGCATTTTCCTGCACTGTTAACTAGAAAAAATGGATTGCAGGAGAGAGTTCTTCTCTGTTTGTTCCTGCATGGGAATGGCTGAGGGAGCTGCCCTTCCTGGTGTGGTACCAACATAAGAAAAATCCTCCTCACTTGCTGGGAAGGACATGGGGAGGGGCAGGAGCCAGATGAGGAAGTCTGGCTGTTCAAAGACTTCTCCTGACACTGATAAATGTGATGAGACTGCGATGGCAGGGTATTTACCATGAGATCAGGTCTCCAGAGATGCTGCCACATGGCCAGTGCATTTCCAGGGTCACCAGCAGCAGCAGGTTGTTGCTCCTGGATGGAGCAGAGAGGGAGTGGCAGCAAGCACTGCTGCTGGAAGTGGATCCCCTTCTAAATGGCCTGGAGAGATCCTGAATGCCAGAGTAATGCCGGAGGTGGGAACATTTTTGCTGATTAAAGCAAGAGTGGGAAAGTGGAGCAGGCAGGTTCCACCTCAGTATTTATGCTGCACAATCCAGTATTTCCTTCACTGCCCAGAGGCCTTCCTGTCCCCTTAATGTCTTGCCTAGAAAGAACATTGGAACAAGGTCATGGCTGCAACAACTATAGTTACATCACAAAAAACCCCACCAAACCAGGGAGTGCTGACCCAGAAGGCAGCAGCGTGTCCAGACCAGCCACGGCACAGGGAGACAGGCTGATCATCCGAGCAGAGCTGGTGGGCCCCTGGTCCCACCCACACCTGGACCTGCACCTGGACTAGCTCTGCAGGCCAAGGTGAGAACAGCATCCTGCTGCAGACTGTGACACACACAGGAAGAGTCTTTGCAGGTGAGATGTGGATATAAGGGGGGAAGAAGCACATGAAGGAGCTCAGCTCATAACTCTTCACTCAAATTGTGAGGGCGAGTCTGTTCATGTCTGCGTCCTGCCCTGGAAACAGCTGAGGGATGTGCACTAGCAACTGACATTTTTAGCAACATAAAAATATAAATAATGAGCAAAATTTGATTTAATATTGATCTGATTAGAGAGCTTTAGTACTGATTTAAAAGAAGAGAGTGTCTGTGCCATGTGCTCAGCTGGTGGAATAAGTAATTTGGTTAGAAGGGAGAATCCCAAAGGCATTCCTGCCCAGCCTGGAAAGTGAACCTGAACAGCTGCTGTATGGCAGCTCAGTGTGCTTCAGGCAATCACTTCTCCCAAAAATAGGGAAAATGATGACAATCACAGAACAGCTGGCAGGAGATGCCCACTGAAGGCTGCGTAATTCCACATGGAGAGTGAGAGATGATCTCGTGCAGGGCCAGCATATAAGACTGATTTTACCCCACGCACAGATGTAAGACCTGGATAAAGGAGAGTGGTCTGAATCCTTTAGAACACTGAAGTTATTGCTTTGGAATAAAAAACTGCTCTGTCTAATGCACATCACTGGAAGGCTGCTGGAGATCTCTGGGTCCTCTCCACCAGAGAGCTTTTCAAGCCGCTCCTTCTCAGGCTTGGAGCATTCCATGGTGGAGTTGTGACCCAGGGCACTTTGCCTTATTGATTCCTGCACTGTTGGCCTTGGTCCATTGAACCAGCCTGTCCAAATTCCCCTGAAGAACCTTCCTGCCTCTGGTAGGTCAGCACTTCTACCCAACCTGGTGTCATCTGCAACTGTCTGAGGGAGCACTTGGTCCCCTTGCCCAGATTGTTGATAAACATATCGAACAGAAATGCTATCACTATGGAAATTGATGTATCATTAATAACTAAGGTACTTTTTACCTTGACCAAGTCTGGCAAATATCCAAATTTTATGAGATGTGCATCCCCAAAAACCTTTATAAAGGGAGGAACACTCACTGTGTTAGTGTTCTTCATTCCCTGGTACTAACCAGTTTTTTGCTCGTCTAAATTTGGGGAAAATTTGTTTGACATGGAAGAGAGCATTGGAATTTTTCTTGACTATTTTTCCTCTCTCTCACATTTTTTTTTTTTTAAATTTTTTTTTGTTGTTATGGAAACAGCCCTTCCTTATTCAGAACACTTTGATGGTACCATTTCCTATCAAGGTTCACATTTTCTTGCTGTCTCTGTCACACTGTGCTAGTCACAGCTCCTCCACTGATCGTTGCCCCTGCACTGCCCTGGGGGTTTACATTTCTTTATTACAACAGAGTGAAATCTGACATTTCCCCCAAATCTTCTGAATTGTTCTTCACAGTAGTGGTGCAACAGGACAGCAGAGCTCTCAGGCTCTGAGGTGCTCACAGCCTCAGGGGCTGTTCTGCTCCTCTCCCCTCCCTGACAGCGAGGGGATGGCACAGTGCAAAACAGGGATTTTGGGTTTTGGACCTAGCAGTCATCAGGATCCAGATTCTGCTTCATCCAGTATCTGTAAAACTTTTGGGTTAAAAAAATCTGCTATTTTTCCCTCTCCTACACCTCTTCCTATCATTAATAATCTCAAGTTAAGATCTACCAGACCTGTTGGCCACAGACTCAGGGATAGGTCTTGTTGCAAGTGGAGGGAAAGGAAGAAACACAAAAGTTTTGAATATACATTTGAGGTAGGTAGATCCTCAACAGACAGGTCAGATTTATTGATTTTGGCAAACAGTTGTGCCGTGTGCTTTAGGGAAGTTCTTTCTTTGGGATGTGAGGCTTGGTCAGAGGGGTGTGCAGTACATGGTGCTCTTCCTGTGTTTTAGTCAGATAACAGAGAACACAGAAAGAGTGCTTGGACTAAATTGTATAAATCTTGTTTCACTTCCCTGCAAATACTGGCAACCTCTTTGTCAAACTTCTGAAAAAAACAGGGCATCAATATTTGACAACAATTCTGATTGCTGAATTAATGCTAGTAATTATATTATCTGTTTATCTCCATTTATTACATTAAAAGCTCTCATTATTCAAGACACCTGTGCACATTATTTTCAGAGATATCTCAGACTTTTTAAAGTTTTCTCAAGTACCTAACAGTAGGTGTAGGCTTCCCTTTGCATTTTTGTTGTTTCTACTTCGCAGCTGATGACTGATGTTCTTTTTTATTATCACGTTGGAGTCGGAATCTGTTCTGATGAATGTTGCTGTTGGTGGTTTGCCTCCCACTCAAGATTCTCAGCATGATTCTAATGCTGATAACCCAGAACCTGGGACTCCTTGGTCACACCCGGCTCTGTTTATTGTTTGTCAGCACTTAATGGCTGTAGCAATTAACTTTGTTTTCACTGACTTTTCTCAGCTACTCTGCTGCTTTTAATGCAAATTTGGTATGAGAAGGCACTTATGTGTTTGCAAAAATAGACCAGCAATATCAGGATATCCCTCCCTGAAAAACTAGAAATTATGCATCTCAGTTTTATATCTCAGTTTTATACTCTGAGATTAGGGTCAGGTTAAGAGTAGTGAAAATCTTTAAGAAGACAATGACTGTGCAGGTCTGTATGGATGTCTCATGAGGTGCCCTTGAAGAAGACAGAAATGCAGAAAAAGGTCAATTCACTGAGCAACAGTGAAACACTCGGTGAATGTTGCACACATTTTCCAGTGGTGACCCAAACGAGGTGTGAGAAGGGCCGAGGGTGGGGAGGCAGGGGGAGCACTGAGAGCAGAGGGTGCAGCAGAGTCACTGCCACGGCCAGGGGTGTCCATCAGAGGGGACCACGCGTGGGGGGAAGAGCAGGAGGAGCAAGGCAGGAGAACCCTGATGTGACACAAAGACTGGGCCTGATGCTGCCAGTGTGGGCTCACTGGGGCTGTTGTGGCACAGGATACAGCAGCTTTCATCTGGACACAAGGCCCTCTACTCTGAGTAAGAAAGGGAGTTGTCTTTACTTTAAAGCTTGCTTGTGAATAATTTTAACTTAAGTCTGATGCTGTCTCTGTCTCCACACTGGGCTCAATGGCATGTCCATGTTGTAGGTAATGACAAGATGATAGAAGTGATGATGCAATGACAACTGGACAGGTGAGCACTGCATGCAGTGCAAAGAATTGCAGCAAAACCTCTGTGACCTCGCTCATGCAGTAATGAATGATGGTATGGGCAGAAGGCTTGGACTCCTGGATGGTTGACCAGAAAATCAATGAAATGACAAGTATAGCTATTCTGATTTCTTCCTCATCTCTTCTAATCAGCTTTTACTTCTTCAAAATCCTGTCTGTTGTCTGTCTGGCTCTTTGCTCTTCCCATGTGCTCTTATGTTTTGTTAAAAGGAGGAAAATAAATAAAATTATTTTCATCCAGGAACTCACAAGCTCAATCTTGCTGCATCACCTTTGTGATAAGTTAGCTTTGGAAAACTTGTGTTTCTCCTGCTTTATTTAGGTGAAAGTCAGCTGTGTCTCTTAACTGAAGTGTTTTAAGCTTGTTTTTGTCAGGTAATAAAATTATGTTGCTTTCTGTAACTAAATTCCTTGTGATGTCTATTTCAAAGGCTGACATTTCTAATGCACTAACAGCCTGAGCAGTAAAGAGCTATTCAATTCCAAGTGTAAACTCATCCAGAGATGTTTTAAAGATCTAAGGAAAGGTCACCAAGGACACCGACATGATGGCGTGGGTCCTTCACACTAACACTCTCCAAGATGCTGTTTCAGCAGAGGAAAGAAGGGATTTGGTGTCCAAGTTCATTTAGTGAAGCCAATAATCTTTGCATCTCATGGTTAGCGGGAGCTTACAGGCTGAATGCAATCACGATGAGAAAGCTTGAAAAAGCAGTGAATTACAATAAAACACTGATAGCTCTACAGTAATTTTCTACTTTTTCTGTTTATCTGGAGTCACAGGTTGGTGCCCTTTTCTGGAACTCCTGATCACAGATTTCATTTTCTGCATTCACACAAATGGTTTGTTTTAGGTTTGGTTGTTGTTTTTTTTTTCATTTATTTATATTTGTGTGAAACACCACCAATAATTTTTTAACTTCATCTTAATGCTAGGTGATGTCACCCGGCAATTTTTGAAGTGTGCTGGCATTCTTGGCCCTATTGAAGGATCTGTCTGTGCATTTCTTGGACTTTTTGCCTTCCTGAGATGCCGGTCAGGCACTGATTGTATTGTGGGTCTGTCTGTCCAGAGGTCAGGTGTGGATGAGGGACCTGACCCCAGAGCCACAGGAAGCACTGGGTTCTTGCAGAGGGAGCTCAGTGTCACAGGTGGGGGGTCAGCCAATGTCCCCAAGGCTCTGGGATGGCTGTCCCCCCATGGTGCTCCCTGAGGAGAAATGCTGATCTTCACCTCATCCTCTGAGCCCATGGAGCTGTCCAGGGTGTCACCCTCTGAGGCCAGGCCAGTGACACACCACCTGCCCTGGGGTCTGTGCTGTGGCTGAGAGGCCCCCTCAGCCCACGCCATGGGCAGCTGGGTCTGTAAAGGCCTCTGGACATTGGCCCTCTGCTCTCTGGCATGGGCAGGCAGCCACCAGAAGATTCCTGACATACTGTGTTCTGTAGAAATCAAATATTGCTTCCTCTCCTTTTCCCACTCTATTTTATAAGCATTTATGTATTTTATACACATTTTCCAGAACATGTTGTCTCTGCCAGCTGTTATAAGTAAGCTCTGTTTGCATTTTCCCTCAGCCTGTCCTGAGGCATGTGTTGTTTTAAGGCATTTGGCTCTCATCAAGACTTTGTGTGCCAAGGCTGAAGATACATTTGTGATTTTTTTTTAGTTAATTCAAATTTTTATTTGTCTTCCAAAAAGGAACAAGGAGGGAAAAATCCTCCCAGTTCTGCATTCCTGGTAACAAATACCTGCATGGAAAGGTAGTGAGGAAACCTTTAAAAGAGGAAAGCATGAGAGTGGCAGCAATATCCCAGCAGAGAGCCTGGCCCTGGTGCCACTGTGGCTCCCTGTGCAGGGCCAGGTGGGCTGTGGCTGTGTCTGTTGAGTGCACAGCCATCCACACAGGGCACCTCTGCAGGGCAGGGAAAACCTTTCCTTGGCTTCATTTTCAGGTTAATTGCACGCTTGCAGCTTCATTGCTTACACAGATGTGCCATCACTGCTGAATCCTGATGCTTTTCCATGTTGGATGATCCTGGGACAGCTGCCCTGTGATGTTTCCTAGGGATGATTAACTGCATGTGACAATCTTGCTGGTGTTTCTGCATCGATTCCTTCAAAGAAAACACAGAGACAACATGCAACTGTCTGTTGTTCAGTTGTCAAAGCTCTGTGATTATTTTCTTCACAAAGCAAAGGAAGCCCAGCATTAACTTGCTGCTTTGTAAACTGCCAGTGGACAATTTGGATCTTTGCTACAGAAATTGAGTGAAGCAGAAGCTCTCAGAAGTGTTTGAAATCTGCACATCAGGGAGGAGTGGTGAAGGACAGTGCACAAACTCTGCCAGGAAAATTCCAAAGTTTCCAAAAGCAAGTTCTGCCCTCAGAGACCTGCTTCAGAGATGCAGCCCTGGGATCTTGTTGGACTGGAAATTGCTTGAACCATGGGCTGAAAAATCTGAAGATCTTTCATCTAAGATCTTGGTTTGTCACTATGAACGTGACAAAGGAAAACAGCCCCCAAAATGATTATTGCTTTGAAATTTTGTTGTTTATTGTTTGGTTTTGTTGATTTTTTAAAAACTTCTTTTCAGATGTTTCTGTTAAGGTCAATGCTCAGATAGGGCAGGTGGAGGGAGGCAAAGCTGCCCCTCTACACAGCCCTGGTGAGGCCACATCTGGAGAACCATGTCCAGAGCTGGGCTCCCCAGTGCTGGAGAGACATGGGCAGGCTGGAGAGAGCCCAGCCAAAGGCTCTGCTGTGAGGAGAGGCTGAGAGAGCTGAGATAGTCCAGCCTGGCAGAGAGGAGGGTCTGGGGAGACCTGATTGTGGCCTTTCAATGCTAAAGGGGACCCATAAGAAAGACTTTTTAGCAGGGGCTGTTATGATCACACTGACAGAGGACAGAGCGAGCTGGGCTATTAGGAGGAAATTCTGCTTTGTGAGGGTGTGGAGGCACTGAGGTTTCCCAGAGCAGCTGTGGCTGCCCCTGGATCCCTGGCAGTGCCCAAAGCCAGGTTGGACATTGAGGTTGGAGCAGCCTGGGACAGTGGGAGGTGT
>VXBB01009176.1:17215-41463 GCA_013399915.1 Illadopsis cleaveri | reverse complement strand
GACTGCATTTATTAGTTTACAGATTGTGACCGCAGACTTTTACCCAGCTAGACTGTGACTGCAGGTATCAGTTTGAAGACTCTGGCTGCAGGTTCCAACAACAGGCTCTAACTGCAGACCCAGACTGACCTCACAGCAGTGATTCTCTCTCCTCAGGATCCTTCTTCTTCATGAACCTCTCATTCCTTCTTCCTCGAGGTTTCTCCTCCTTCATGATTCCCCTTACCAGCTGACCCACTCTCTTTTATCACACTTATCTTTATTTGATATAGCTGTGACCCATCAGGGACAAGGCTGTATTGGGTAATTAACACAGCTGTTACTTATTAGGGATGAGGTCTCCTGTATTGCCTTCTCCTACATCTTTGCTGCATAATTTTTTAAACATAGCAACTCCTCTACTTGTCTGGAGCTTTTCCACTGGTGGGATGGTGCCTGGAACCAGCAGCTCAACACCCTGATGGGGACAAGGGAGAACCTGAACAGAAGCCTCAGGTGGGGTCATTGCACAGCTCTTGTGTAGGGTTTGAGTATGTGGAATACAAATGTGAACCAGGTCACAGCAGGCATAAGGTGGGACAGAAGAAGAAGGACTAATGCCTGAGGTTTATTTTGATTGGATCATCTCTGTTTGCTTATTTAGCAGAATTTTGGAAGTGAAGAAATAAGCTCAGTCTCTGTAGAAATGTTGGGAGACCCAAGTGGGTGGGGGTGGTAGAAGAGGGAGAGATCTCAGACGTGATCAAACCCATCCCTGTGGTATTTCTCCTTTGCACCCTGTAAGAGCACATTCAGGTTTCTCTCAGGAAAAATTCCCTAAATTTAGGCCCCAAACTCATAGAAATGAAGATGTAACTGTGATTTGCAGAGTGTCTTGTCCTTTAACAATCAGATTTGATGATTTTAAAGATCTTTTCCAACCTTAATGATCCTGTGAATTCGTGATGCTGCAGCCACATTAAAACAGGGCAGCTCTTGTGTCTCAGGTCTTGGAGTGCCTTTGCTGTCCTCCCCTGAGTTCCTGCAATATCAAAACCTTGTTTGCCAGGAAGCAAAATATCAGGAAGTGATAGAGCAGGACAAACCCCCAGGAGGCTGGAGAGCAGCAGGATAAATTTGGGGGCAGCCTGGGCCTGCTTTGCCAACAAACAGCCACTTTTTATGAGAGAGTCCCATTAAATAATGATGACTCACTCTCCAGACAGTAATTTATTTATATGCCTTCTTTAATGTTTTGCAAATCACTGCTTTAAAAAATGTCCAGCTGGAAGACAGGGAGGCTTGGGAGACAGGGAATCATCTTGATAGAGAATCAGATTAAATAAAAATGACATGGAATTTGACAGCCAGGACACGTGGTTGGAAATAAAAAACACAACCATCCCCCAAGCAGAAATGCAGCCTCATTGCTGGGACTGGTTGCTGTAGCTTGAGAGACCAAGTTTTTTACTGGATTCAGTGAGACAAAAACATTGAAGAAAATAGGAAGAGGAAAGGAGACGTTGGCTGATATCTAGTGACAGCATTTCTTCCAGTCTGAAACATTGATGAGCTTACATTTTTTCAAGCCAGAAGGGACTACTTTGATATCATAGTCTGAATTAAAAAACATAAAAAGAAATGCTATGCCTTGTAAGGACAGACCAGTAGAACCAGTAAGAGACAGAAGATACTTTTAAATTATAATTAATACTGGAGGAATGGGTCTAGTTCACACACAGAAAATTAGCATATTGACCACAGAAGAGGTTTCAGTGCAGGTTGTAGCAGGTGTGCCAGCCTGGGTTTGATATCTGGACTGGCAGAAAGGTGAGGACAAGTGGAAGAGACAAGGCTAAAATTCCTGTTTGATTTCTAATTCTGCCACCAAGGATCTCCCATGCCCATGTGCCTTGAGTCCCCCAAGAGTGTGTGGAGGGTAATGCCCTCCTGGTAAGATCCATTCATTGTCATAGGTACAAGCTGCTTTATGAAGGGGATTACCAAGGGTTTGACTCAGTTTTAAAGGTGATGGAATTGAATTTTAAACGTATTGATGGTGCATTCAAAAATCCCCTCTTAATTGCAATTAATATCTAAGCACTTGAGGTGATGCTCTCTGCCACTGTCCCAGGCAGCATCCCCAATCCCCTCATGCCTGTGAGTTCCTGGACGATTCTGCATCAGCTGTACAGCCTGGAACAGCTCAGTTCCTCCTGGTATTTCACTTTCAGATGATTATTAGCTGTAATAGAACCTGGGTTTTTTGACACTACTTCCATGTCTGACCACCTGCCTTAATCTGTGCCTGGGTGCACAGCCTGCATTCTTGAGCTACTCTCTCTGTCTGGGGCTGGTGCTTAAAGCCCACATGGGAATTTTATTGTTTGCTGGACAGCACAAACTTTGCCAACTCCCTTAGAATCATAGACTTATTTAGATTGGAAAACACTTACAAGATCATAGAGTCCAAATTTTCACCCAGCACTGCCAAGGCCACCACTGACCCATGTCCCCAAGTGCTATATACACATGGCTTTTAACTCCTGCCAGGGATGGTGACTCCAACATTGCCATGGGCGGCTGTGCCAGGGCTGGACAACCCTTTCTGTAAAGAAATTTTCTCTAATATCAAATCTAAACATCCCCTGGCACAACTTGAGGCAGTTTCCTCTTGCCCTGTTGCTTGTTACTTGGGAGAAGAGACACCTTGTTGTGATCTCGTGTCAGGGAGTTGTGCAGAGCCATGAGGTGCTCCCTGAGCCTCCTTTTCTCCAGGCTGAGCCCCTTTCCCAGCTCCCTCAGCTGCTCCTCACTCTCTTTAGAGGATAAATTACAGCTGTTCTGACAACCTGGCCAAACACCAGGACTGTGTATAGCCCCCATTTGGAGAGGGCAGGTGCTTCACTGCAGATTTAAACAGAGCCAAGGCCCTGCCTGGGGGTGTGGTGCAGCAGCCCCAGCCTCCCCTCCCCAGCTGGATGTGAGCCAGCTGCTGTCAGGAAACCATTAATCTCCCAGGCCATGCATGTTCTCCTGCAGGAACACTAATGCACTGATGTGGTTATGCAACTCCTGGTGGGGAGGAGAGGAGCTCCTCAGGTCCTGGTGCGTGTTGACGTCATCACAATTTCTCCTCCAATAATCACATATTGATGATTCCCTTAGTTTGGGGTTTCCAGAAAGCTCCTGAGATGCTTCAGTCTGAAAAATCTGAGCCCCTCCATTTTATCCCCCTCCCAGCTGCCAACATTGAAATCCCTCTTGTCTTGGTTCCTATTCTCTGCATGGGAAATTTTTTTCTCTGCAATTCTCTGCATGCTCATTTTTTTAGGGGTATCCTGAACTCCTCTGAAGATTTAGAGGTCCTTTTGTGAGAAGCCAAATGCGAATGGAAATAATGGCTCACTATTAACAGAATCTTCCTAATTCCAGGATAGTAAAGAAGCACAGATGGCTGTAACTTCCACAAATTAATATTTTCCATGTTCTTTCAGTTTTCAGGGTAAAACATCAGTTAAAAAACATTTTTTAGATAAATCCAGAGGCACAAAATCAGTTGATGCTCTGGATCTGGGCCACAACCTGCCTCCAGGTGATCACCTTGTCCATGGGTAAGTGGTTGTCCTCATTGGAAATCATTGCCTATCTTTGCCTTTGCAAAACTTGCCACATTATCTCAGGAAGCTGTGTGCTTTTAAGTGTAAAATGAATGTACCTCAGGAATTAGCAAATGCTCTCCATTGGCTATAGAAGGGGCACAAGTGCTTGGCCTTCACTAAAGACCTGCCCTAAATATCTGTGAAGTGACTTTGAGCTTTAGATTTTGGCAGGCATTGGAGACTTTTGCTGGTGGACACAGATGTGACACAGGGCTCTGATGTGCCACTGAATTCAGGCCTTTTTAATTATCATTAACATTTGATTAAATACTGTTGCTCACAAAAATAATTAACCTCAAAATTAGGAGGAAATCAGTAGCCAATGATCTGACGTCAGTTCTTTGCTCCTGTGACTCTATAAACCTGTGGTTATTTGTGCTGAGTTTTGCTGTGAATTTCAGTGACAGAGAAGCATCCACTGTTGAAAATGCTGTGTAAAACCTGTTTTACACATTGGCTAAGTCAAATCTCTGCCAGGTCTGTGATCTATCCCAGACCTCAGCATAACTTGATTAATGCTGCATTTCTCCTTAATGTTTCCATCAGCAATCCACATCAGTTGGCTGCAAAGTGTTCTGTCAATAAATCCTCACCCAATTCCTGCTTTATTAAGTAGACAAACCTCTGAATTTGGGACTCAGATGTTTGTTTCAGGCCCCACCTATGGAAGGCAGAGCAGTATGTGGAGGCACAGCCCCATAAGGGAGGGCTGCACTCCCTGCAGCTGGCAGTGGGATTCTCCTGGGAGATCTGGGATAATGCTGGTGACAGCGCCCTTGGAAGATGCCTGGAAGGAGATGGGGGTGTGTGGAGGCGCTGCCTCCCTCCCTGCCAGCTGCCTTTTTGTGCCAATCCACGCACCCAGGACCACACGGGACCCGAAACACCGTGACCTTTCAAGGTGCAATCCAGTCACTCTCATGATTATTGCACCAGGTGCTGTTATCCTCAGTTTGCCTGCTTTCCTGCCTGCTCCTATCTTTTTATTTTCTCCCCTCTGTTCTTCTCTGTGCCTGCATGGCTGTGGAGAGAGTTCAGTTCCATTTAGTTGTGATTTCAGGGAAATCCTTCTTGACGTGCAGAAGCAGCGAGGTTGGGGATTTTGTTCCCTGTCCTTTTTCTGAAGCGCGTGCGTTTCCTTGCACGCTGCTCTGTTGGCTGTACACAGGCTTGGCTCCTCAAGAGACAGGAAGGAATATTGCTTTGGTCTCCAGACACTTTGCAGTGTCACAAGCTCTTTGTGCAACACATTTAAAATTTAACAGTGAGAAAAATGAGGATGTGTGTAGGACGGACTATGCAACACTGCAACGAGTTCTGGTGATTTTCAGTCTTAAATATGAACTTTAGTATAACTTAATTATTCTTTTTCTATTCCCTTAGCTCCAGGTTTCATATCAACGTCACAGCACCATTCAATTCCTGCTTGCTGAGACAGCTTTCATTCGGGGTCAGAGTCAGGAATTCAGTGGATTTACTCCTGTGTAAGACCACAGTGAAGAGGGAATTGCAGTTTTTCAGCCTTGGCTCTTTTTCCTAGGTTCTCTTTCAGTTTTTTTTTTTTAAGAAACTTATACTTGAGGAGTCTGATGGATATCTGCTAATACGTTCTTGGTGTATGTCTTAAAATTTAAACAAAATATGTAGGTTAAAAAAATGGCTTATTGATAAATTAAATGATCTTTTCCATTGGAATGAGCTGTTTTTAAAAAGTAGAAATTAGACTGTGGAACCTGATTTGGTTGGAAATGACCAAGAAAAGATCTGAGTTATAAAAATCACAGTGTTTCAGCACAGACTGCTGCTGTTGAGAAGGTATTCTTGACCTGATATTGATAATTGCTGCAACATTCAGTAGAAATTTATCTTCCCTTCTCCGCCTCCAAGCAAATTAAAGAATAATTTTCATCTACATCCATTGAACTGGTTGGGTTTTTTTTAAAATTTGACAGATATTTTTTCACTGCTCTTGGCCCTGTTTAAAAAAAGCATAATAAAACCCTGAATAGCTGTAAATTCTTTGATTTATCAGGTTACTTACTTGCTTTCAGTCCCTGCCTTCAGCTTCCTCATTATCTACCTTGAGTCTTCCGCGTGCAAGACTTGATTTAAAAATATGCAATTCCAGACAGAAGGATTTTTATCCTTCATTCTTTTATTCCTTCATTCACTTTTATCCCTCATTCTACAAGTCCAGCCCTCGTCTTGAGTACACTGACATCTCCAGCATGTAGAAAGGGTCTTTTCCTGAATATTTTTTTTTGTATTCTCAGTTATCATTTAACTGAGAGGATAGAAAGGGCACAAAACTCTATGTAAAAACAGAAAAGAAGATAATTTCCAAGATTTCACAACCCATTTCATCTTGTTAGGAAAAAAATTGTAAATTAGTTTGACTGGGAAATAAGAGAGAGGTCTCAGCAGGTTTATGTTGCTGTGATAATCAGAAGCTATTGAGCACTGTGGCATGTATCTCCCATAGCCAACTGATACGTTTTTGGCAAATCACAGGATCCTTAAGGTTGGAAAAGACCCTCAAGAGCCTCAAGTCCAACCTCTGACCAAGCACCACCCCTCCCACTAAACCATATTGTGAAGGGCCACACCTACTTGCTTTTTAAACACCCCCAGGGATGGTGACTCCAGCACTGCCCTGGGCAGCCTGGGCCAGTGCTTCACCACTCTTTTAGTGAAGAAATTTTTTCTAATATCCAACCTGAACCTCCCCTGGCAGAACTTGAGAACATTTGACCTTGCCCTGTGAAATGGCTCATTAGGTGACATCATATGAGGAGAAATTACTTTCTGTTCCCTGTTTGACCCACACTGGCTCTTTCTTACATCACGAATCAAGATAGAATCACTCTTTCCTCACTCACATCTCATTTTAATTTCTTTCTTCTAGCAAACAAGAATGTAATATTTTCTCTTTCGTATCTTTCTTGGACAGGGCTGGCTAGAAGTGTGTGCACAGCTCCAGATGAGAAAACAGCTGCTTTGGAAGGCACAATTAACATTTCCTGATGGCTCCTTGAAGCATTCAACCTGAAGCCTCCAGAACCACATTTGTGTTTTTGATGGCTTTGCCATGTCAGTGCCTCTCAGACATCCCCTGACTGACCAACACACCCTGTCATGTTTTCCTCTCGGCTGTTTGCACTGGAAATCTTGAAGCTTTACTAGATTAATAGTTCCTAATCTCTAAATGTGTGACCTTGTCACTTCAAAGTGTTAAATCTCATCCCATTTCTGTTATTCCAGTTCCCATTCAATTACTTCAGTAGACTGAATGCCTCTGTGTCAGCGATGCCTCTTGTCATCAGTTTAATTAGTATGCTCTCAGTTTTGCCAAGTTTATTAGTAAAAGCATTATCAAGATCGTTGTCAGCACCCAATACTTGTAATTGTCCTCCAAAAATCACTTTTCTTCTTCAGCCCAGCCCACTGACATCCTCTTACTGCCTCTCATCCTCTTACTTACCTTGCAGCTACAGTTCCTCCCTTGTTCTCCCACTGAACTTTCTCTGGAACACCTTATTAAAAATTCCACTTCCATTTAAAAGAGCTAATCTAACATCTAAACCAGCAGTTTCCAGGAGATGAGTGTCTGTGACAACAAAGGACTCGTTTCCATATCAGTGACAAAGAAGGAAATGCTTTTCCCTTTATGATATCAAGATTCCTAACTGGTGACATGTGCCAAGCAGAGTTCCATCCCCTTGGAAAGGCAGCTTTGAGTATGAGGTTGGATGACACACATCTTATCTCTGAGGTTCTTCAAAAGGAACTTCTTGCATTATTAAAAATAATCAGACTTGAGAGACAAGGAAAGGAAGAGAGCTCCAAGTGCTGGCTATGAGAACAGGTTTCAGATGGGCTGCACAGTCTCCAGCCTTTCTCCAGGCTGGACAAAGCCTTGCATGACTTGATCTGACCTCAGAGTTGATCTTGCTTTGAGCAGAGGCTCCTGATAGCCCTTCCAGCCTGAATTTTCCTAGCACCCTATGATCCCACATTTTGTTTTACACCATCTTCCTAAAGATATCTAATCTCCCAGGTATCCACATCACCGGCAGAGAGAAAGAGTTCTCCAAAGGCAAAGCTTCCTCTCTAGACATTCCCTGTTAAAATTAATTGACCTCCACTGAGGTTTTTTGGATGGATATATTTTCTTATTTGCAGAACTGAGAATGTGATAAAAAGGAAAGGTATCTGAATACCTGCTGTTGTTTTTACAGGAGGTTCATTTGTCAGTTTTTTACTTTTTTTATTCCATTTTCCCCACTATAATTTGACATGAAAAGCTCCTTTCACTACTCTGCCTAGAATTGTTACAAAAAAGCTTTCTGCATGTACATGTTCAGAGAACATAAAATAAAGTGGCCTGAATTGCTGGGAACAAACCTCAAGCTCTTCACAGACACCCAGAACAAACCACTGTGTGCACATAACACACCACAGTGTCTGCACTCCTTCCCAGCCTATAAACTCTGACTGTGGAGGGAAAACATGGAAAAATATCACCCTGGGATAGGGGGCTGTGATTGTCTGGAGCTAAGGGCTGAAATTTCTTCACGTAACACTGAGACAACTTTTTTTTTTTTTCCTTCTGTCCTGAGGGCAATATTTCCCTCTGCAGTTCCTCAAAACAAAAGGCCAAAGAAATATTACGACAAGTCCCCCAGTGATTTTTTTGCCACACAAACCCACATAGTCCCCATGGTTTTATTCCATTTCCTTTTAAACATCAGCCACTAATGAATAATGGGCAGGTCGAATGTGTTTCATATATGGAATAGAAAATAACTAGAAGAACAAAATGCTTAGGCTGTAAAGCCAAATAAGTAAAACTCAGGAAATGCCACAGTTTAAGCTGTTCATGCAACTTGACCTTGACTTTGTTGTGGCTGGGCTCTGGGTTGCAGTTATTGCATGTTATTTTCCAAAGGCACATGTTGCAATTAGGCTGTTTCATTCTGCTTCTCTCTGCTCCCACTAAGAAGTTTCACATTTTCAAAAAAGCTCTGCTTATTTTCACTAGGAGTCCTCAAGCCTTCTTGTCCCTCTTGTCCTCAACTTCTGTCCTTCCCTAAAAATGAAATAAAATTAAATAAATCAATAAACCAACCAACAAAAGGAGAGATAAAGTACGCCTTGCACTTTTTTTTTTTTTCTGTGAAATGAGGAGAGTCAGGGGTGTTGCTTATTTCAATGTAGCCCTTGTGTGAGAAAGCTGTGTTTGGAATTAAGTGGAAGGTAGAAATCTTTACATTGGTCCACAGGTCCTCTGGAAAAACAGCAGTGTTCTCTATTGTAAAAAAGCAGTGTTCTTCATTGGAAAAAACAGTGTTCTCCAATGGAAAAAAAGCAGTGTTCTCCATTGGAAATAAAACCTGTTCTCCACTGGAAAAAAGCAGTGTTCTCCATTGGATTCCTGGGGTCTGGTGCTGCTGGGAGGGATTCAAAACTCCAGCAATGAGTGCTGCTCTGGAGGCTGTGGTAAAATAACTCCTGAGATTACAAAGGGTTTCTGACCCTGTAGAGACAGGAATGGAACAAGGCACTGATCACAGCCCAGCTCCTTGACTGGAGGATCATTCTGGCAGTGTTCCCACATTCTTTCCCTTCTTCATCCCTGCATAGTATGATAGAAATATAAAGTCATGGAATGGATTTGGACTGGGTTGAATGGTTTGGATGGGATATCATTCCTACATGGACTGATGGAAGCATAAAGTCATGGAATGGTTTGGATTGGATGGTTGGAAGTGGACTGAAAGACAATCCACTTCCAACCCGAGCCACAGGCAGCAACAACTTCCACTATCCCAGGTTGCTCAGAGCTTTGTCCAGCCTGGCCTTGAACACTTCCAGGAATGGGGAATCCACAAACATCAAACCCTGGCATTACCCCAGGGATGGCCATGACACAAATCATCTTACTCTTCTCACACGACAGTTTATGAACCTCCTGTGAAACTACCTCTCACAGACTTTTGAAAATGACATTTCTCTCTCCATTAGTTTTCTCTCTTGGCCTTGCAAACACATATGGAGGGAATTAATTTTGCAGTTATTGTCTGTCAGTTACTACTTTATGCGTCAAGAGGTTTATTTGGAAAATTAGGGGTGCTGCTCCTTCAGGCATTAAGCAGATGTTCACTGCTCACAGTGAAGGCAGCCCCTGAAATCCATTAAATTATTTCTATGTGGGAGGCTAAACAAACCTGCCTGCATTTGCAGGAGCAGGGACCTCTTAGCTAAAAATAATGCATGTTTTGGATAAAAGTCCAAGATTTCCTGTTAAGACAGCTGGTCCAGAACTTGTCATAGAGATACTGTTTCCTTTTTTTTTTCTTTTTTTTTTCCCCAGTGATCTCCTATTAACCTGATAATGGAAAAAGGGCAGCAGATAGACCTAGACATAGAAATAGCGATTGTAACTTGTCTGTTTATGTTCATATAACCCCAGCATATGGTGGCTCACCCTCCACAATGTTCTCCTCCCCCAGTTTGATTAAAATTGACTGAGAAGGGAGCTATGAATCTTCTTTTTTATTTCTCGTTGGCATCACATATTAAAAGATGACAGCTCTATCATATCATAGCACCAAACCTTTGCCTGATGCCTGAGTCACACATTTCTCCAGGCTGACAGGACTGTTCTTATTCTTACACTTTGGGACTCATATGACCACATTGCAGAGCACATTGATGCTCCAATATGTTTAGAAATTTGTACTGCCTGCACTGTATTTATGGGATTTTGGAGCTATTTCCATGCCGAGTTCCTTAGAATGGAGTGTAGACTCATTTAAACTGTTCCTATTAATGCCTTCCAGTCATTTTCAGACACTTTAATGTATAAATACTTGCTTTTTTCAATTAATTTTTTTTTAAATAAGCAAAGAAAGAAAATTTAAGGGTCTGGTTCTTTTGGTTTTTTTTCCAAATATGATCACAATGACAGAGTAGTTTGGATTGGGAGGGACCTTAAATACCATCTAGTCCCAACTCCCCTGCTATGGGGATATTTCAATAGAAATTTTGAAAGTTAAATAACATTTAATATAGTTTTTATTTTCTTTCTGATGGAAACAGGGTGGAACTGGAGCAGATCCTAAATGATGTCCCATGAGAAGAATCAGACTGTGTCATTATTTACATGCTTTGTGCCTCAGTTTTCTCATTTGCCAAGTAGAAATATTAATGACAGGGGTTTGGAGACATTGCCCACAACAGAGCACAGGCCAAATTTGTATTTCTGCAGTAGAGGAGACTCGTTTAACCCCAGCTGTGACTCAAATCCTGAGGAGATGGGTGAGGAGAGCACGGAGCCTTCCCTCCCCACTCAGCAAGGGCACAGCACCCTGAGCCAAGTGCACTCCTCCTGCACTGCCAGTCCTGATTTTGATTTTACCCAGAGCATTTCTAATTTCCTTGATTAGCACAGCTGAAATCCAGCTGGGAGCCCCTTCTCCTCTCCTCATGCCATGACAGGACTGAAATCTCTGCTGGTCAAGTTTTTCCCAGCCTGATGGTCCCTGTTGAAATCACCCCTTGACTTCTGGCAGTGTCAAGGGCTTTGTAAATCCTTTGTCCCAGGGATCCAAGCAGAACACACTTTCCTAAACCTTTATATTTATAACAAAGGTCTTCACACCTCTGCAAAATTCAGCTCCTTCCACAACAACCTGCACATTTTTCATGAGCATCAAGTTTCTGGACTGCAATTGCAGATGTAGAAACAATTGCAACAACAAAGAAAACCCCAAAACAAAACCAGGAAAAAATGGAAAACAGAAAGATCATTGTCTTTTCCATGCAGCCTTATTAGACATCTACCCACGCTAAAAGATTAGAGAGTGAGTCCTCTTAAATCAAGCACAGTTTTTCTCAGGTATTCATTTGTAGGAGACTACAATAAGAAACTGGTGGCATAATTAGACTTTTTAGCCCTGAATGTTGTTTAGTGCTTTTGAAATGAAGAAAGTAGTGAAAGAAGGATTTTGGGAGGGAAAAAATAAGAAAACAATGGGAAAAACTGACTAATATTGTCATGACAAAACAGCTTCCTTCAGGGGACAACAAACTGGGTTGATGTACTGTGTGTACCAGAAGCTGAAAAGATTTGTGCAGCTTGGGAATTCAATTGCTGCTTTTTCTGGAGTAATTTTCATATCCTTCTTCTCCCCTATCCCTAGTCAGGAAACCAAGTTAGTCCAGGGGTTTGGAAACTGAGGTGCTGCCTGCTGAAGTGATTAATGTGGTAATACTTGTAAGATCCAGGTTGAGTGGGGCTTGGAAAAACCTGGGATGGTGGAAGGTGTCCCTGCCCTTGGCAGGGGGTCAACAAGGTGGTCTTTAAGGTCCATTCCAACCCAAACCATTCTGTCATTCCATGATTGAATTTTTGATGTGAAGAAGAAAATCTTCCCTGGACTGCCAAACACTTCTCTGCACATTTCCATTTATCTTGATCTGTTTCTTCAGAGTCAGTCGACCAAAAATCAGGGGCTTGATTGATTGTGTACAACAGACAAGAAAGTAACACCCAATTTGGCAAAGCACTGCAAATGAGGTGGCAAGGACTAAGGGAGAGGCTCAGGCAGTAGATGGTTCTACTTTGGAGACATCTGAACTCCTTTGAGTTCTCCTGGAGAATTTCAGAGGCTCCTGAGCTCAGAGGCCTCAGTCTGTAACCTGGCACAGAAAATTGCATTGAGGTGTTTAGGATGGGAGATCACCTTGAGATTCTTTTACCTCTTGGTTTGTTGTCTCTTTTCTTCCTTGACATAATGTTTGTTGGCTTTGCTGAGGGGTTCAGGCAACATCAGACCAGACTTCTTCTTCTGCAATGACAAAACTCATGGAAGTAAAAAATGAAATATTTTCCTGCTTATGTTTTTTTTTCTCTTTTTGTTTTTTCCTTCTAAAAGAAGAGCAAAGCTTTGAAATGAAAAAGAAACTCCCTCCAAGGCAGGACATTATAGAAGCTGATCGATATCCTTAAGCAGATTAATGAACCTTTGGGTCAAATTTCAAACCCTCCCTGTAGGTGGTGACCATTTCCACAGCCTCCACCTTGCAGCCTCATCCTTTTACAACCAGCTCTTCCCCCTCGTGCCTAAATTTTTTTATTCAAACCTTTACCCATTAAAGATAAAAATGAAAAGGCAAAATCAAAGTGAGTTATTCCTGTGAAATGACTAATGTGATTAGTGTTATTGTAAAGAAGAGGTGGTGGAGCTGCAGTTTTGATCTCTCTTTACCTTGGGAGCCATAGACATATAGAACAACAGACTTTAAAATTTCGTGCTCTGGGGCAATGAGTTTTGCCTTTTGAAGTGTTTCATTTCCTCCCCCCCCTTTCCTCCTCTCTCTCTCTTTTTTTTTTTTTCCTTGGGTGGGCAGGAAAACCAGAGAAAACCAGGCTAGATTTTTTTCACCGTCTCTAACTGAAGCTGTGATGGTCTTCAGTTTGCAGTGTGACCACCAGGATCAGGACTGTGTGTTTTGAGCTGTTGGTTTTGTGTTGAACATGGTGATAACTCTTCCCTGAGTGCCCAGGTGCTTTATGGATGTAAAAGGGTAAGCCCTGTTTCACAGCTGGGATATCTGAGATGCAGGGGGGTTAAGAAACCACTTAATGCAGTAAGTAATGGAGCTAGGAATGAATATTCGCCACATCTCCAGGCTCCAGGCACTTATTTTGGAAATGAAGTTAAAAAAAAAAAAAGGCACAAGAAAACAATAGAATCATAAAATAGCCTAGCCACCACCACCATCTCCATCTGCCAACCCTGCTCAGTGCAGAATAAAACCACTTTTTTCTTATTGCTCCCTGGAGGGCTGTTTGTCATCAGCCTTGCTGAATTTTTCTCCTGTTTTTCTCAGTGTTAATCACAATGGCGGCGGCTCTAAACTGTATTTGAGGGACTAAAATCTGTGCTTTGCCAGGAGGTTTGTGCTCGCAGCATTTGCTTGAAGTGTGTGAAGTTCTCACAAAGAAACTTGATCAATTCAAGTTGTTATTAACTAATTAATAAAGAGTTCAGTTGTTAATCCAGAAATCTGCCTGAATCCAGGTCTGCGCAGGATGGAGTCACAGCATCATGTCCTGTTCTTGTGGGGACAGGAAATGAGAAGAGCTCCTCTGAGTTGAGGTGTTTACAGGGCAGGGAGTTCACCTCTGAGTTAGTTCTTGAGCATCCCTTCAGAGCCAACGGAGAGAATGAAATGCTCCTACAACAAATGATTTATCTCACCACACTTATGCACCTAAAATCCACACTGTGATGGGGTGTGTTGTAAATTCCTGTCAGAGCCATTTAAATGACCAACACACATGTTGATACCGGCATGACCTAAGGTCAAAATTTAGAAGGCAAGTGAATCCCAAATGAAATTCTTTTATCTGCACAACTGGGTGTGGCAATCAGTGCTGTGGTTTAGCTGTTATGGTGGTGTTTGGTCAAAGGTTGGAGTCGATGCTCTTGGAGGTCTTTTCCAACCTTAAGGATTCTGTGATTCTCTGATTTAATCTTTGGTTTGTTATAAACATTTTATTTTCCCTGAGTTTATGTAATTTCTATACATGTCTTTACTTTTGGATGGAGAAACAATTACAAGAAATAAAGGCTGAGGAGAGAAAAGGGTTGGAAGGAACACACAAAGATCATCCAGTCCAAGTTGTGACCATGCCCAGGACAGTCCCAAAAATCCCACCCTGTGTCTGACAGCATTGTCCAAACACCCACTGGGCTCTGACAGCCTTGGGGCCATGATCACTGTCCTGGGCTATGAGATAAAGGACCTTGGTTTATTTCAAATTTCATTTTGGTGCAAAGGGTCCAAAGCGTATGAAATGTCAACAAGGAGATCAATAAGGCAGCACTGCACAGGAGACCTGATGGTGTCAAAATCCTGTAATTACTAACTCTCAACGTAAAAAATGACTGATGAACTTAGTCATTACCAATTATCAGCGTGGCAGTTGCCTCCTAGAGATCCTGCACTGTACTCACAGGGCATTCACTTTCTGTCCATACTGACAGAGAGAAGGGCTGTACCTTGAAGACCTTATCCAGCCTCATATCAGAATGAGAAATGGCTGCAGAAACCACTTTTTCAGCACAACACTGGAAGATGTCCTTCCACACAGGCAGCTTTGTGACCCTTTTTGTAGGGATGCAACCCACACCCAAGCAGGTGTTTCCATAGGGAAAAGACTCACCCCTTGCATTTCTGATGAGGTAAAGGACCAGAAACCTCTTCGCTGTCCTGACAGTAATTGGCTCAATGCCAAGATAAAAACACTGGTAGGTATCTTTAGCTGTTCCTCAGAATGTAGCTAAATTCTATTGGCAGCAAGCCAAATTGTCCCTCCTAAAACATTAAGCATCTAAGAAGAAGCACAAAGGAACTCAAGGGCTTTTTAGGGTGTCTTCTCAAGGTGTCAGAGATTTCTCTGACACCTGTGCTCAGCTTTTTCTTTTGTTTCTGTATTGTTCATTATTTTTCATTTATTAAACCTTTTGCTTTTACAAAACACACCTGAAGAGCAGTCTCACAGTTTATTTAAGCCATTCTGAGACGCGCAGGACACCCTCAGAGACTTGATACATCTTCACATGTCTCGTTCCATTCTGGACACGTGTAAGGCTGTATCACTTTTTCCTGTTTATTGCTGTGAATGAAGGCCCCTCTATTGAAGGTAAGAGCTTGGTGGTACATGTTTCCCTCTATGTTTTATTTTGCTGACGTGGTTTTCTCCTCAATTCCAGCAAAGTGGAACAGATCAATCTCACAGTTTTATAAGGATGAGGTTTCAGGAAGAGTTTCAGCACTGGGATACAAGTTAAATACGCCTTACAGAGCCTCTCTTTTGGTCAAAAGTTAAAAATAAGGCAGCAAAAGTACTGGTGTCCAGAGCTCACTGTTTCCACCATCAACCTCCCTGTTTTATAGGATTTATAAATCAGCTTTGAAAAGTTTCTGCAGGCTAAATTTTTGGCATAGAAGGTCGCAGGCAAGACTTGGTTTACTAAAACTCATTAAAAATGGTTTGATGTTTTAAATTACACTGAAGCAAGAGAGGAAAAAATTCTATTTCTGTGGCTTTCAGCATTTCCTCCCCCACCACCCCATCCAATTTGAATTAAAATGTGTCTGAATAACTATGCTATGGTACCACTTTCTTTCCTTGTGGTGTTGCCATCAAGCCTTTCTGTGGGTAAAGCATTCCCTTTCCAATCTCCAGAATGTGCAGCTCAGCTGCTGAGCACAGTTGGAAAACATTTCCATTTCAGAAATGGTTTTTTGCTTTGAAAACTTTGTAAAAATCTGTGGCAACTTAATCCATCTGAGACCAGCTGAACACCCATTTATTTCTCTCTGCTGACCTCAGTGGACACTGGAAGAAGCAGTGTAAGAAACAAATGTGACTCCTTTGGATAGTTTTTCATTGGAATTATGATATGGGTGGCTGGAAATGGGAAAGGTAGATGGAATTAAGAGTTGCTAAAACAAAGTGACCCAAGTGGTAAGAATCCACCATGAACATCCATTCCCAGTGAAAGGCTCTACATTAATTATTGCCCCTCTGAGCAGGGATCTTGAAGACCCTGCAGTCTGGGGCAGCAATTAGGAAATGCCTGGAGGCAGAAGGGGTCTTAGGGATCATTAGGATGGGAATGGAGATCCAAATCACCACCACAACCCTGTTTGAATTCACATTTCTTGTGTCTCCTGAGATGTATGTTATCTCAGAAGGGATAATTCACCTCAAAACGAGGGAGGAAAACCACACAAAGGTGGCCAAGATGGTCTGAGGCGTGTAACAATTTCTGCAATAAGGAAAAATCCTACAAAATAGTCCCTTTAGCTTAGCAACAACTAGGATGGACATGATCAGACACACAGAAAACAATGAGTGACATTGAAAAAGTGAGCAGGGTGTCATTACTCTTCCTTTCCTGAAATACACAGAATAGCAGACGTCCAATTCAATTATCAGTCAAGCAGCTCAAAACAAACAAAGTGAAACAGTATTTCATATGGAGTGCAATTAAATTACCCCAGGGTGCTGTGGAAATCTGAATGATTGTGCTCAAAACCTGACAAGACTTTTTCAAGGAGTACATGTAAGTTTGGAACCATTAACTGCAGTGGCAAGTCCTTATGCCACGTTCTGCCTGAAGGATTTGCCAGTGAATAGATTTCAATAAAAATGTCTTCTTAGTTATCCTCTTCCCCATAAGATCTGTCACTGGATAGTATCAGAGGTAAGGAATTAGCTTTGATGAATTTTCTATCTCACTCTACACAGTTGTTTATAAATTCTTTTCTTGCTTTATTTTTGGGTTTATAAATTCCAGTCCTGAAAAAATGTGTTTGATTAATTAGGTTTTATAGCCTGTTGGAGGGGAAGTCTGTTCTGAAAAGCTTAAGAAAGCACATAAATCTACAAAAGAATGTCCAGCTGAGAGAGACTGAAGAGATGGGGAGGGCCAATTTTCAGCAATAATTGTAGCTGGATACATCCAGTTATTGATCCACTTCACCCTCATCCTGCATCTTTTCAGGGAGATTCTACATCCACACCTAAATCTGCAACTCTCCTTGCTGTTGTGTGGTTGGGATGATGGATGTAAACAGCTAGTGCATTCCTGTCACAAAACAAAGCAACACAGCCCTTTATGCTGGCTTTGGGAGCAGGGTGGAGCCCAGGGTCACACATTTCATAAGCCAATATTGCTCCTGAAAAACAGAAACTGTTTATTCATCAGGTGTGACAAGGTGCTGAATTGCTTTTGCCAGCTCTTGAGGGGTGAGCATTGTTAATGCCACAACCCCAGGATTCTTCTTATTATTGAGGAATCTCAGTTTTCACTTAAGAAATTTAGGGATGAGATTCAACCTGCTGAACAGATGGAAATTGTGATATCACAGAATCAAAGAATGGTTTGGGTTGGAAGGAACCTTCAAGACCATCCAGTTCCATCCCCTGCCATGGGCAAGAACCCCTTCCACTATCCCAGGGTGCTCCAAGCCCTGTCCAGCCTGGCCTTGGACACTTCCAGGTACCCAGGGACAGCTACAGCTTCTCCTTGTCCCCAGGCCCTCTCCAGCTCTCCTGGAGCCCCTTTAGGCACTGGAAGGGGCTCTGAGCTCTCCCTGGCGATGCCTTGGCAGGCTGACCTGGAACAGAGACTGGATAGAGCTAGAGAATAAAGTAGACATTTATTAAAAGGCCTTCAAGGATACACTTGGGCAGTACAAGAGCCTGGCCAGGGCTACACCCAAGGTGGGCCCAAAATGGTCACAAAACGGACAACCAGTCACGAGCTCTGATACTTTTATAAGTTTTGGACCATTTGCATATTGGGGTTTAATTGTCCAATTACAGCTTCAGGTTATGAAGTCCCATCCTTCTTGTTTTCTTTCTTCAGTCCACCTTTGTTTGTGCTTTTGGGCCTGAAAGTTGTCCTTGGTTTCCAGCAGGACAAGGATTTGCTTTGTCTCCCTACTCTGTGCAGAGAGCTGACTAACACTGAATGTGAGGCTCAGAACTGCACCTCTGGGCAGCACAGAATCTGAAAAACATGAAAGCTGAAACTTAAGGCATCACTGGATCCTTCTCTTTTCCAGGTGAGCGCCTCCAGCTCTCCCGGCCTGGCTCCAGAGCAGAGGGGCTCCAGCCCTTGGAGCAGCTCTGTGGCCCCCTCTGGTCTCCCTGCAGCAGCTCCATATCATGGGATGCTTAGTCTGGGTTTCCTCACAGTCAATGAAATCATGAAATCACTGAGTCCTTACAGATTCTTCCTCGTGAGGCTGCTGGAGCTGTTTTCTCTCTAGGCAGTGACTAAGTGAGATCTCAGCTAGACCTCAGAATCCCAGAAAGCTGGAGATAGCAGAGACAGAACCTACTGTAAAATTTATTTATTCCCAATAAAAGGCTGCTAAAAAATTAGCCAGAAAGACAAAATACAATTTAAATCACCAGGTGAAATAGCAAGACAGAGAACTAATCATAAATCGTTTGAACTTTTTATTTTTAATTTTGAAGTCATTTAGCTTGGTCCAATGCACCTGACTACCTTTGGGAAGGCATGTCAGGAAAAGAAAAATCTCTATAAAAAGAGAAGCTCAGAAGTGCTGGGAATTAATTGTTTGTGGCAGTTTGCCTGTTTTTCACACTGTGTTAACAAGAGACTCCTGTTCCAGAGCACAGGTATCTTGGGAGTTTCTTTACCGTTCAAAAGGTTTACCAAGACCAACTTATGAGTTGTTCTTTGAGTCCCATCACAGGGTGTTGTTTGCTCTTAGAGCACCAAATTGTGTAATGTAATGAAGTTTTTGAAATAATCTCTGCCTCCACCTAGGATGGAACTGATGCTCTCAGAGTAACTGAAGAAAAGCCTGAAGAAATAAGCTGGCAATTACATAAATTCTCAGCCATACATAAAAGGAATATCAAATTTATCTATCCTAGAAACTACCTGCAGTAGGGGCCAAGCTTTGGCCTGGTAATACCTTCAGAAAGTGTTTATCTCTCCAAACGTTCCTCAGATACTTTTTAAAAAATATTTTTGAATAGATAGGATCCATAATAACAGTTTCTGAAAGTTTGGATTAATGTGGAGGCAAATAAGAGAACATCCAAATCCCTGTTGTGATTCAGTAGGTTTGACTTTGTTAAAATGCCCCTGTACAATCTTGTGAGGACCAAGGTAGATGATCAATGCAGGACTTTATCTGTGAGATGTTATCACCTGCCTAACTTAATGCACTAAAACTAGTCAGGTTCATTAATTTAATCTCCAGAGATAGTGAGTTTTCCTTCTGGAGATCTTGCTTTTCTATAAAATGAAGAGTAGTCTTAAAGAATATAAATTCCCTGTTAAGGTTTGAAGCTCGTTTTTCTGTTGGGGTTTTTAAAAAATTATTTCCTCATGAGGAGAAATAGCCACCAAACCTCCTTTAAGATCCTCTGAAATGAAATGTACCATATTTTGAAACTGGTTACCATAATCAAGATCAGCAGTTGAATACAATCTTGGAAGACAAAAGCAGCTGTTTAACTCACCTGAAATGCTTTGTTCTTCTGAAGAATTACATTGTATTTCAGAGACTTCGGTTTGGTTTTTTTTTTTCTGAGAAACAGCCAGATAGTACACATAAAACTCAAGCGACATTTTTTTTTCAACAGAAATTCTCATTAGAAAAATTGGTTTAGACCAGTTCTACAAAACATTCTCCTAAAAATGAACATTTGAACATGTTTCTTGATGTGGATTTGGCTTCTTATTTAAGAGTACAAACTTAAATTGGTTTCAAACAAAAAGAGCTCTTCAACACATCAGAATTTCAAACCATTTTGAGAGTTTTGGGTGGACACTGTCAAGCACATTTAATCAGAGCAGGGAGAAGAGCTTTAACATGGTGTTGACAACACTGGCTTAAGCCTGATTGCTTTTGTTCTAAATACTACTGGACTTTTTTGCCCTAAACCATTGCAAAGTCAAAGTAATGAGTGGGTAGACATGAGCATTTTATGGCCTTTTGTTTTTGTAGAGAGAGAGAGAGAAAAAAAAAATGATCTGTCTGTATTGTGTTTAATAGTTGCTGTGCACCCAAGCAGTAATTATTAAAAGATGCAGCCAAATATCAATATGACCTGAAATGCTTCACTGAGTCCTGCTGCAGCTTGTGCTCTGTAAACCACATTCATGAAGATTGAAGATTGAATAATCCAAGTGGGGCTTGTGTGAGTGCTCCCCACGGAAAGCTCATTCTTGGCTGGAAGCGATGCCAGCACTGGGGATCACACCCAGCCAGGGTGAAACTCCTCCCCAGGGAGGGGTTTGACACCTCAGAATCACCCTGCCAGGGCAGGGGATGGCTCTGAGCAGAGTGGGACAGAGAACAGGGGATTAAAACTTCTTCCCAGCCCCAAAATGACTCCACAGCACTCCTCCTGGAAGGAGGCTTTTTCGCTTGAATCCTTTTTCTGTTGAAGGCAATGACAGAAGTCCACTCACTTCAAGGGGAATAAGATCTGGCACTGATGAAGACATTTGGCTGAAGTGCCTTTGCCTGAAAATCACTTTCTTGGGATGTGATCCCTGGTTTGCAGACAGTTTGGATATCTTCTCAAGGATGTGTCCCTTCTTAGGTACCATGTGCAAAGTTTATGCTTCTATAAAGCAGTGGGGTGTGCAAACAGCAATTTGAGCTGTGACAGAGTTAATGCCTGACACAGGAATTAAAATTTTCCTTCCTTACCTCATTGGTAGACAACTAAACATCCCCCAAGTGGGATTGTGGATCCTGTGAAGTTAATGCACATCTGCTGGTTCACTTCTGGCCAAGCGGCCTCTGGAAGCTCCCTGAGGACCACCCAGTGCCTGTAGATCCTGGGCTGAAAATCACAGGCACTTACCCAAACCTGAATAAACCCGGGATGAAAATCAAAGTGAAGTTTCCAAATTCAAGAAGTCCACGGCTGTGTGTCAGAGCCTTCCAAGAGAAGAAATGGCACAGATCCTACTTGGCTTCCAAGCTTCACTGATTTATGAATGAGATGGTAAAAGCTGTAAGAATTTAATTTTAAGACTACTTTATATTAGCTGGTATGTGTCCTTGAACTCTTCCTAGGAAAAAAAAAAATTGGTCAGCACGGGAAGCCTTTTAAAATTTAGGTGGAATTTTTTAACATTTAACAGTCCTAGAAATTATTTTTCAAGCTGCCGATCATTTCTGTGGGGAAAATATTAGATAAAACTAGAGACTTTGTGCATGGTCCCACACTTGGAGCTGCTTCATAGTTAAGATTGGTCCTGTATTTCCATACTCAGCATATGGGCACATGCAATAATGCTGATGATTTTAGAAAGTATTGGTCACTGCACTGATTCTGTTCATGGGTGTCCTGTTTTTGTGGGGTTTTTTTTCCATATAGGTCTTCAGTATATTCAGTATCATAATTGTCATTTCTAGGGTGTATTTACCAGTTTTATACCCTGAGATATTTGAATACAGGCCACAATATATCTGGCTTAAATTACAAACTGCTGACTTGAACAAAATCAAGATATGTTGGAAGATTATGTGAAAGATTGAAAAAAACAGATCTAATGTTCATTGAGAAATCCCCACCTATTCTCTGATCCAGGGTGGCTGAACATGGTCTGATCTTAGTGTCACTTACATTTGGAGGTAAAACCAGGTTATCTGAAATAATTCTGACTGTGACTTACCCAACCCATTCAATTGCACTTGTGAAGTGACTTGAGAATGGCATGGCCAGGGTCACACTCCCTGTGAAGGTCTTACTTCCTTTAGATCCATGAAGAAAAAACGTAAATCTGTCCATAAAATCATAGGATCAAGGAATTATAGAATATCCTGAGTTGGAAGGGACCCACAAGGATCATTGAGTCCAACTCCTGTAGCATTGCAATTTCTTTTCAACACATCAATTGTTGAATCAATTGTTGAAAGTCACTTTAGCTAAGCAAGCCCATTTTTAACATATGTAACACATTATTTTCCGGCCATCCTTCTGCTGGCTGGAGCCCTGCTGCAGTTTGAAATTCAAACAGCCTGGGAGGAGGCTTTTTGCCTGAATCCTTTTTCTGTTGAAGGCAGGAGTTGAATGGCAGGAGTCCACTCACTTCAAGGGGAATAAGATCTGGCACTGGTGAAGATGTTTGGCTGAAGTGCCTTTGCCTGAAAATCACTTTCTTGGGATGTGATCCCTGGTTTGCAGACAGTTTGGATATCTTCTCAAGGATGTGTCCCTTCTTAGGCACAATGTGCAAACTTTATGCTTCCATTATGTGCCTAAATTGTTGATGATGACAGCTAAGCCCAGCTCCTGCTTCACAGAACTAACTTATCTTACCTTTTTTTACTGACTAAACTGGAGTTGAGGGACACAGAGGTGCCACACAGGGTCTGAGCTCCTGGAAAACTTATGTTACCTTTGAGGCAGATTGGTGCAATGCAGTGCAGTGCCTCACTTTTAATTTTGAGCCATACAGGGCAATTCTCATTTTCTTTAAATATCATGTATTTCTGTTTAGCCTCTAGGACTTATTTCTGCTTCACCAGAGGCAAGTAACTCACACAAGTGCTTTTCCTCCCCTTCTTCCACCTGTGCTAAGCAGCAGGAAAAAAGTCTTCCTTCAGAGATTCTCCCTTTATCCTCTTGGCATGAGCACAAGCAGGAAGCAGGAAATTGCTTCCTTGCAAAATATCTGATAAAACGGCACTTAGAGCCTGACAGTGGAAAGACACAGATTTTTATTTCCTTGGACTGAGGTGGAAATTAAAGTTATGTTAGCTGTCTCCTGGGGTATTGATCCTGCTGCCTTTGGAAGGCTGCTGATGTGCACTTTTTGCACAGATGACCTCAGTGAGAAGTGTCCTCAAGCAGAGGCCCCACGCAGCCAGCAAGGATTGCTGGATTCCTGTGGAAGGAGCTGTGGCCCTGCTGGCTGGGATGTTTAGAAAGGGGTAAGGAAGGTGGGTTTGATTTTCCTTCTGCTTTTCCTCTCTGTTTCTTTACTCTAATAATTACTTTAGTCAAAATTTCTGGAGAAAATGATGAGTCAAGTGACTGAAATAGTTTGCTGCTCTGTGTTGCAGCACAGCTCTGTAGCTGCAGCCTGTGGAGGTTTGTCCTCAGGTTGAAATGGAGACAAAAATGCTTACCTGACTGTGGGATGTCACAGGAATACATGGAAAGAGTGGGACTGATGGAAGGGATCTCCCCAGGAGGGCTTGTCCCCCTTTCCCCAGCCTAGGACAATTATTTCTGTACCATTTCAGTTAGATTTTTTCATTCTACAAAAGTATCCTGCAGTGATGTTATTACTGTGCCCCTCAATGCTGGTGTCCTACAGACACTCTGGGTCTCAGCCTCCACTTTCTTCAGCTTCACAGTTCACTCAACAGCATGATCACTCTCATGCCTCCTCCCTGGATTCCCTCCAACTGGACCATATTTTCTTTCAGCTGTGGTGTCCATAGCTGGACACAGTGTTCAGTGGAGCTGCAAGCCCAGTTTATGTCTCCCTGAGGGTTTTTGTCTCTGCAAGAGCCTTTCTCATCTCTAAGTCCTTCACTTATCCCGGGGTTCCAGCCAAGAGGCAAAATGTTTGCTTAGAGAAGAGCAGGATGCCAATGTTGAGCAAAGCTTTGCTCGGCATGAAGGGAAATTTGTTTATTTTTTAAGTTTTGGGTCACTGGGGCAACTGAATAGAGGGGTCACTTAAGATGGCATCAATCAGATCAGAGTCTCCCATCCACTCAGGTGCAGCAAAGCAAACCTTTGGCTCCATCTCTGCCCACTCCCTTCTGGGAGGCACAGGGGCAAATTTCCTGCCTTGGTGTGGGGAGCTGCAACATGCTGAGGTGTGAAAGGAGGGGCTGCACTCAGAGATGGGCTCACTATGTCAGATATTATAATGTGAAATGTGTGCTGAACGCTTTGGGAGCTGTCAGAGGACTTGGTTTGGAACAGTTCCTTGCAGCTGGTCAACAGGTAGAAGTTTATGAACAATTCCCTATTCAGCTTCAGCTTTTTTTTTTTTTTTT
>VXBB01009173.1:3513-32062 GCA_013399915.1 Illadopsis cleaveri | reverse complement strand
ATGTTGTGTGGGGATAAGTCCTTGAAGCCCCCCCCCCATTAAAGTGCTATAGCAGGATACTTGGGTGCTTGCTTTGGGACCACCAGGGGTTTTTAGGGTTCTGAAGGCAGAGTGGGGACAGCTGAGGTGCAGGGGATGAGTGATGCCCGGGTGGACTCACCACGCGGCCCCAGCGGCTCCAGACACTGTAGGTACCATCCTGCTCAAGGAGCTGGATGATGTAGGACTTGTTGTTGTTGGCGCTGNCAAGGAGCTGGATGATGTAGAACTTGTTGTTGTTGGCGCTGATGTTGGTCTGGTTCAGGGTGCAGTCATAGTCCTCATAGACCTGTAGTGAGTGACATGGCCTGGGCTGGCACCTGGGAGCGTTTGGTGAAGGAGAGGGTGCAGAAATGTCCCAGTGGGAACACACGGGGCTGACCCTGTGTCAACAGGGCAGGGGCTGCTCGGAGACTCTCCCAACCCTCCCACTCACACCCTCTCACCCCTGCCCCTCTGAGTACCTCAGCCCTGCTCTCACCCGGGCATCCAGGGCTGTGCTCAGGGGGCACAGCCCATCAATTTTGGTGGGGTATTTCTCCTTGGGAGCAGTTTTCAGGGTTGCCAAGGTGGAGCTCCAGGTGTCATCCTTGTCTTCCACTTTCGGTTTCTTTTCCCTGCTGTCTGGTTGCTTTGAGGGAGAAGCTCGGTGCTTGGAAGCCATGAGGGAGCCCCTCCCTGCTGCCACGGGGCCAGCACAGCCTTAATCTCCCAGAAAAATCCTTGGGGACAGCAGAGAGAGAGGTGAGAGATGCCAAGCTGCCCTTCTGGGAAATCCAGAGGGCTGTGCCTTGCTTTCCCTATGCCTTCAGCCTACAGCAGGGTTGGAGGAGGGGATGGTGCCTCTGTCTATAAACTGCCTCAATCTTGTCCCTGTGTTCAGGGTGGGTGGAAGAGCCTCTCAGCACTCTTCAGCCCTTGAGGGACCTCGGATTTGTGGGGGGGGCAAAGCCAAGGGGGGGCACAGGGGGCCTCAGCTGCTTACACAGTAAACTTGGGTCAGAAGAGCTGGAAGAGGATGAGAGTCTGCTTCAAGAGAGGTGAAGGGCCTGCTGCCCCCCACTCCCATCACTAGGGACCCCCAATCCACAGGAGTGTGTCCCCAAGGCTCACCCAGCTCTGTGCCCCCAGGGATATGCAAGAAGGGGGAAACAATGCAACGACACGCCCCAGACATGCAATGCTATTGCCTCAGACATGCAATGTCATCCCCCTAGTCCCTCTCCAGACCAGTGAAATGCTTTGATTTGGGCAGGAGGGGGGCTCAGACAGCCCGTGTCTGCTATGCCCCCTGCCAGTCCCAGCTGAAGAGGGGGTGCTGGGGGCAGCAATGGGAACAGAGGTAGAAGCAGCATCTGTGTCTTACCTGCTCCCGCTGCCCAGGGCTGCCTGCCGAGGAGCTGCGGAGAGCCTTCAGGCTGGTTGGGCAGCCTGCCAGAGGACAAACTTTTTCCTTATGCACCACCCACGGATGACAGTGAAAACAGCTGACACACCTCTGGGTAGCGCATGCACCCTGTTACAGGCCTGCCTGCTGCTTGCCTGCACTGCCTGTCTGCCTGTACTGCCTGCACTGCCTGTCTGCCTGTACTGCCTGCATTGTCTGTCTGCCTGTACTGTCTGCATTGTCTGTCTGTACTGCCTGCACTGCCTGTCTGCCTGTACTGCCTGCATTATCTGTCTGCCTGTACTGCCTGCCTTGTCTGTCTGTACTGCCTGCACTGCCTGTCTGTCTGTCTGCCTGTACTGCCTGCATTGCCTGCATTGCCAGTCTACCTGCATTGCCTGTACTGCCTATCTGCCTGCACTGTCTGTCTGTACTGCCTGCACTGCCTGTCCTGCACTGCCTGTACTCCCTTTCTGTACTGCCTGTACTGCCTGCACTCCCTGTCTGTACTTCCTGCACTGCCTGTCTGCCTGCTCTGCCTGACTGCTCTGTACTGCCTGCTCTGCCAAGCAGTCCCTGGATGAGGTGTGACCCTGACACCACCCTGCCCTCCAGCTAGCCACACTCCACCATGCTCTGAGACTAACAAATAAGAAAACTTGAAAAACTTAAGACATGGCACCATTATGTGTGTTAAATATCTTTTTTTGGGTCCCAAGCAAACACTCAGGGCTAAGGGTCAGGCAGTGAGGAGGACCTAACTGCATTTGATTGTGGTTTGAAGGGTTCTCAGCAACCTCTGCCTGCTCCTGGCCAGCACCTACTGTGCTCCAAGGGATGCGGGTCCAGGCAGGAGTAGTGCAGGAGCAGAGACTAGTGCTGGTGTCATGGGAATGAGGCAGAGGTGCCCTTTGTGCTAGGAAGATGGAGAGGACGACGTTGCTGAGGCCAAAGTCTTGCTGGCTTTGCAGCTCCTGGGCTTGGCCGTATGAGCCCAAGCAGAGCAGGCGGGGGTACAATCCCACGTCCTCCCTTGGGGGCAGAACTGATTCACTTTCACTGAGGCAGGTGCTCCCCGAAGCCCATGACAACTATTTAGCTGTTAACAGTGGGGGAGGAGCTGGGGTTCTTCACTCTGGAGAAGACTCCAGGGGAAACTTGGAGCCCCTTCCGGTGCCTAAAGGCGTTCCAAGTCGGCTGGACTTGGATGGGACACGGGACTTTGGATGGGGCACGTAGTGATAGGACAAGGGAAAACTGCTTTAAACTGACAGCAGTTTTAGATTGGACATGACGAAGAAATGCACTGTGGCGAGGCACTGGGACATGTTTCACAGAGAAATNCGAGCGGGAGTCCCGCAGCCGGCGGAGGGATGACTACAAGAGGTCCAGTGAGGAGCGCCGCGGTGACCGCTATGATGACTACCGCGACTACGACAGCAGAGACTACGACAGCCGAGACTACGATAGCCGCGATAGCCGAGACTGCCGCGACTACGACAGTCGGGACTACGATAGCCGAGACAGCCGGGTCTGCCGAGACTACGATAGTCGCGACAGCCGCGATTGCCGAGACTACGACAGCCGAGATTGCCGCGACTACGACAGCCGGGACAGCCGAGACTACGATTGCCGGGACTACGATAGTCGGGATTGCCGAGACTACGACAGTCGCGATAGCCGAGACTATGATAGAAACTACGACAGCCGCGATTACGATAGTCCCGAGGTGAGCGGGGTCGGGGGGCCAGGGCCGGCACTGCGGGGCGGAGGGCACCGGGAGCGGGTTGGATCCTGGAGCGCTGCCCGAGGCCATGCGGACCAGCCCCGGGCAGGCGGCTGGCGTCCGTGTGGCCGTCCGTTCGTGCGGCGCTGTGGGGACACGCTGCAGGTAATCGCGGTGGCTAATCCTGGGCGCTGGCTTCCAGAGGGAGCGGGAGCGCAGGAACAGCGACAAATCAGAGGACGGATACCATTCCGATGGCGACTACGGCGAGCACGACTACAGGAACGATATTAACGATGAAAAAGAAAGCAAGACCATCATGTTGCGTGGGCTCCCCATCACGGTTACGGAGAACGATGTGAGTAGCCGGGCAGGGCTGTGCCTGCCGTGCCCCCGGGCAGGGCCGTGCCGGAGCGGCCGCTGCCATTTTGTTGAGCGCTGCATCATGGTGGCCCCTCTCCAGCGCTGTCGCGCTGCCATTTTGAGTGCTGAAAGCATTTAAACTCCCAGTGTTAAGTAGTAGAGGTCAGTTCAATGTTAATCGCTCCCTTTCAAACGGAACGAGCTGTGAATACTCGTTTTTTCACGCATGTTCCGATGCTTTCCCTAAGAGTAGATTTTAAACTGCCTGCTCTGTGTTGCTTTTCTGTGGGAGGGGAGAGACAGGTTTTTGGTTTTTTTGCTGCTTCGCCGAACTGCAGGGAGGGGGAAGGGGGGAAGAGACAAAGAGGTGGCACTCACCAGTTTTTCTGGTCTTTATCAAGGCCAGAACTTGTGACTGATGGGGTCACACACAGTCACCGAGCTCCTTAGCCGAGCACAGCCCCGCACAAAGCTGCTTTGTGTGGGCACAGCTGTGGGAGTCAAAATGGCTGCTGCCGAGCTGATGGAGCAAGTACTGGCGAGCTTGGTGCTTGCTTGTCTAACTTGTTTAATAAAAAAGGTGTTAAAGCTTTAAAGTTTTCTTATTTATGGTAATTTTTTAGGGTTTTTTTTTTTCCTTGCTGGGTTATTTTGGTTATCAAGCTATAAGCCCACAACTGTTTTTTGAGGGTTAAAAGCTGAGCTATCCCAGTTTGTTTTCAGTCAAGACTCCGCCTCTGCCTCCGATGTGTATATGCTTTGATTGCTAGCGCAGAGAATACATTTGCACCGTTTCTACAATGGAGATGTTTTTCCTTGGCATTTTCATTGATTACTTGTTACCCTCCTGATATTGAGGGTTCCTAATCACCGTATATTGCTCTCATATTTTCATGAGCGTTTGAAATCAAGTGTAGGTTCCTGCATAGAAATAAGCCCAGTCAGACATTACACAGAACACTTTAGAACAGTAATTTTTTCTGAGATACTGATGTTGTAGCTCTACAGTTGTGTAATAACTGTAGCATAATTTATAGGAATGTTTAATTCTGGATTCAGGGTGTAGACAATGCATCTTGGAACATAGAGTTGAAGTCTTAAGTTAACATTACTACTGGTTGTGTACACAATTTCAATTTTTTTCCCAACGTATTTCATAAGAAAAATTAATTTGCATATCTGATATTATTTCCAGTCAGCATATAAACAGGTAGCTTCACATAAGTTTTGATTCTGCTGAGCAGAGTGATTACATGCTGTGGCATGTAATGTAGTTTGAATTCTGTGAAAGCTGCTGAAAAACCTTGTGCCTTCTGCTCTAGAATTAAAATATTTGTTAGTGTTTGTTTTTCCTCCATGCCTCTGCACAGTGACTGAGGTTGCCTTTGCCACACAGCTTTGTTTCAGCTGAAGAACCAACATTTCTTTAGCTTTTTCTTTGGTGACATGTTCTTCACGAATCTACTTAATCCTAAAAACCGATGGGGGTAGTTCAGAGGGTGAGATCTTTACCATGAGATTTAGGAATACATTCATCATGGAGCTTTGCAGTGCAGGCTTCTTTTTTTTTCATTGCTAGAAGCAAAGGGTATTTAGACATCCAGAGAGAGGGATACCAGCAGTGTTCTTTTTAAAAACTTAGAGTCATGCACAGTCTTTGCCAAATGCTGTCCTAATAATCTCAGAACACACGATCGTAGGGATTCAGGTTCTCCATGATTCGGTGTCCTGAGTGAGGATTACAGTTGGTTTAGCATGTAGCAAAAGATTATGTGAACTCTGATGCTCCTCAGTCCCCTATTGGGTTCTCAGTAAATTTTTTTTTGATCTCTGAGATAGTGTTGAAAGTGTTGTTTTGTGTATGTCTTGGGATGATACTGCAAGGTAGGTTATTTCTGTGACTTTTGTTCCTTCTGGAAAAATCTCATCTGTTGAATCAAAATCTCCTGCAGATTCGTGAGCTTATTGAGTCCTTTGAAGGTCCTCAGCCTGCAGACGTGAGGCTGATGAAGAGAAAGACAGGTGAGAGCTCTTAATCCAGTTTTTGACATCATCTTCCTCTTCCCCAGCCCAAAAGAGTATCCAGAATTGTCCCCAAACTGCAAGCACATGCAATAAAAAAAATAAAAGGTTTGCCATGGCTAAGGAATGTGGCTTTTTGGAAGACTTAGATAGCTGGTCAACATGTTAAAGAAGTCTGTCTACAGGGGGTTTTGTTAACAGGTATTGGTAAGTAATAATAGTATAAACCCATTTAATAATATGTAGTCTGTTGCATGGTTACCCTTAAACGTGGATTCAAATCGAGTGAAATGTAGCCAGTTAAGGCAGCTTGGTTCCTTGCCATGGCAAAATAACGAGCAGATCCCAGCAGTTGACGTCGCATTTGTAAAGCTGCTTTGTCATGAAGTAATGAAGCAGTTGGAGAGAGATTCACCTGTTTTAAAGGAACTGACTAACACAAGTATCCCGTCTATATCTGAATGCTGTCTCTAGGTGTAAGCCGTGGTTTCGCCTTCGTGGAGTTTTATCACTTTCAAGATGCTACCAGCTGGATGGAAGCCAATCAGGTTGCTTCACTCACCAAGTCTAGATATTCCTGAAAATGGAACAAGTCTGTACAGTTTAACAAAAAAAAAAAAAAAAAAAAAAAAAGAAAAGGTGGAAGGAGTGTTTTGTTCCATACAGTGATTTAAAGAATAAAAGCTTTGTATATATTAAAATTTGTAACGTATAAGGTAAAAGTAGGCGAGAAAGTTATACTTTGGTAAAAGGCACCATTGTTTTAAATGACTTGGTTTCCATTTAATTGGCTTACGAAGATTTGGCTAGTAGTCCTTAGAAAATCCTAGCGTATTTCCACTTGATGTTTCCTTCTCTGTTGTCAGAGAAAGCACCACATATGTGTGTTACCTTGATATTAACCCTGAAAGAGAAGTGTCAGTTCTTGGCAATAATCTGTTACCCTGGTTAAAGAGGGGGAGCTGGCTCTTCTGAAGGAAAAAGCGCTTTCATTTCAACTAAATTAGCCAGAGTGAGACATCACACCTGTTAGGCTCTGTATTTTGGCTTTTTTGTTACTATAACTTGATAAGGAGCCAAAATGCAGTAAGAATCTTCTGGTTTGTTTTCTCATGAGATTTTCCTGTGGCACTGCAAACAGTTTCACTTGCTTTCACTGCTTTCTTGAGTAGTCATAACCTATTTTAACAACAGAACTTGAAAATACTCTCAAAAGTGAGCAAAGTGCATCAAAGCACAGATTTTTCTTGCACCTGAATATTTGATGCAATGGTGCTATGACAGCATTATGACTGTTTTTCTGCTCTGTTCATGTTATAATAAAGAAATGGCACCATAATGGGATTCATGGCAGTTCCAGCAGATGGAAGTTGTCATATGCCTTGTGCTGGGATAGCTTTTCATGTGTCCCACACTATGGGTGAGTTCCCCAGCCAGAGAGCAGCTTTTGAATTCTGTTTTCCTGACGTGCTGCTCAGTAGGGCAGGTGGCTGCAGGGAAAAGACTTAAAACCAAGAAATTAATGCTGAGCATATTTTCAGAAATTGATTTTTTTAATGTATACAAAGCTGTACTGATGCATAATTTATTGAAATAAATTCACTCCAGTAACCAACCACCTTAGTAGTAGGGAAAACATAGCCTGTCCCCAGCAGCCGGGTTGCTGACTGTTAGATGACAGAATGATGTATTGCAACTATGCCAGCAGCCTTGTTTCTATGTGTGCACATCCAGTGAGTGCTGGGCCCTCCAACCCTCCCTCCTGCCGGTAGGAGCAATGGCTTTGCCCTGTTTAGTCGTGCAGAATGTGAGAGCCTTATTCATGCTACGTGCTAGATCTATGTCAGACCCTGTTATCAGAAAAGCCACTGGTCCTGACACTGGTAGAAAGCCACCTGCTACAAAAGTGGTTCTGCCATTGCAGTGTCTGGGGTGTGGCCTCTAATGGCACTTCCTCACATGTGCTTCCACCTGTTTGACCAAAATAGGTTGATAACCATATTTTGAAAGGCCATTCTGCATACCCACGCTTGGCAAAGCGTGAGGCTGAGAGTCAAGGCTTCTTAATAGCTGTAAATTCCTAACTCCTCTGAAGTCAGAGTGAGAGGACATGCTGAAAGCATTATGAACTTTTCCTACCCCTGGAGAAGCTTCACGTGCAATCTGGTTACTCATTTTGGAGAGCTCCTGCCTGAATGAAGAACACAAACCTCTTGTGCAGGCTTCCAATTGAACTGATGCAGTAGTCAAATGAAACCACTCTTGAGTTATGTTTTGGTTGATGGCACTTGTAATCCAGCCTTCAAGAAGTCTAAGCAGGGTCCCTTTGGGAGGAATTACTGTATTTTCAAGGGGACACTTCTGAAGTGTGCTTGGAAAAGTAAATCCAAATATGGTTAAAAGGTCTGGGGTGTTTGGAGTAGGTGTTTGAAGCAGTTACCTAAGGACATGTTTAAAAAGTTGGTCAGTGCTATACCAGAAGTGAATAGAAATGTGGGGGCAAAGAGACTCCTAAAAATGTGTTAATATGAATGCAGCAGATCAGGATTCTGTCTCCTTCGAGACACTTTCTGGTTCCATGTCAGCGTTTAGTGTTTGGCAGCTTTTTCTACACTCCCTGATTCTGTTTATCTTTGCTCCACATCCCATTCTCTTACTGCCCTCGTCCTCCTCTCTGCAGGATTGGATGGGCAGGGTGTAGGTGGCGGTGGTTGTCCTCCACATCCTCCCCATATGTTGTCCATTTAATTCAGGAGCACTGATTCCTCCGAAGGGTGCTCTGCCATGGGAAAATGGACATGTGTGTCTTGATACAGGAATAATTGAAAGCACTTTTTTTGCAGAAAAAGCTGGTGATTCAAGGGAAGCAGATTGCAATGCACTACAGCAACCCAAGGCCTAAATTTGAGGACTGGCTCTGCAACAAGGTACAACACATGTTTCTGTGGGAGAGTTTGTCTTGCTCTAGAGCTCTCCACTTGCGCAGTGGTTTAAAGAAAGTGATACCTGAATCAAACCTGTTCCTGTTTCCCATAAAGTTAAATTGTTCCCCAGAATATGTTCCCTTCTAACACTGCTTTTTATAGTAGTGAGTGTGCCTGGCATTGTAAGCTAAAGACTACACAGTTAAAATAACTAATTTAGAATGACTAGGGAGAAAGTAGCTGGGAGGTTCTGTGGTGGAGTTAAAGGTGGGTTTTTGATGTTCTGCATTATTCTGATGGGTTTAGGTTTGTTGTGTTACTTTGTGTGAATGTCTGGGTTTTGTTAGTGTACAGCAAATGCAGCATTACTAAAATTACCCAAGTTCTTACTAGGCTTCTCTTGTTTTTCACAGTGCTGCCTTTACAACTTCAGAAGGAGGCTAAAATGCTTTCGCTGTGGAGCGGACAAATTCGGTACGTTACCGTGATCTCTTTCATGTTCAGTTTTGTGGGAAAGTTTCTGGCCTATGTAGGAACCAGAGTTCCATGTAGGTTCTAGACTAGCTTATGAAATGTTGAGCTTGAAGTGAATGTGCCATGTCCTGACTGAAATATTTTCTCTTTATATAAAGATTCAGAACAGGAAGTACCACCTGGTGCAGCAGAAGCCGTTCAGTCTGTGGATTATTACTGTGATAGTAAGTGATCTTTGACTTAGTCTAGAATATGCAATGTAAACACACATACTAAAAATCCTTTCTCTACCTCAGCCTGCCAGCTGAAGGACTTGAAATACTCTGCAAAGCCATGGTGTGCACTGCTAATGTCATACTTTTTCTCCTCAGCCATCATTCTCCGAAACATTGCTCCTCACACAGTAGTGGAATCCATCATGACTGCCTTGTCTCCGTACGCGTCTCTGGCAGTCAATAATATTCGTCTTATCAAAGACAAGCAGACTCAGCAGAACAGAGGCTTTGCATTTGTGCAGCTGTCTTCTGCCATGGTGAGGACCTTACTGGTGTTTCGGAGAGAAAGAGCTGGTTAACATCCTTCTCTCCCTGCAGCATTTAGAGAGCCCTGAGCTGTCTGAAGGACTGGCCTCCTTCAAGGCGTGTTGATGGACACAGTGTGTCAAAGCTGATGATATGTAGCTGCAGTTTGAAAGGTGGTGAGATGTTGGGAGCACATTGAGAAGCTATTTTTGTAGCAGAGTTCTGTTCTGCATTGCAGCCTAGCTTCATGCTTGGATTGCAAAAGTACTGGTGCAGGATCATACTTTGTTGACAGATTCTAAGATCTGGGGCATACAGTGTGGGAACAGGTGCATAGAATTAGGCTTCTTCCACCTTGAGAACAGAAGAAGACACAGATGTTGCTCTTCTCAGCAGCATCCAGTGGGAGGGTGTAAGGACAGCAGAACCATATTCTCAAGGATACATAAGGATAGGACAATAGGCAGCAGCCATAAATTGAAACATGGGAAATTGCAGGGTACAAGAAAAGCCTCCTAAGTTTCAGGAAGGTCATAGGCTGGCGTGGGGTCCTTGAAGGGCAGTGAATGTCTGTTCCTGGATGTGGATATGACACTGGAGGGTGTGGCATAGTGGTGGACTTGGCAGTGCTGGGTTAACTGTTGGACTTGACATTCTAAAGGTCCTTTCCAACCTAAATGATTCATGGAGTCTGTACATTAAACTTGAGCAGCAGTGCGATCTGTTTGGACCTGCTTTAGTTAGCGGAAAGCAGGTGGTTGGATTAAAACAGGTGGCTGATCTCAGGTTTTGCTGATGTCTGATTTGGAGTAATTTGTGTCTTGATAAAGCTAAGATTTTGGAAGGTATTTAATACATAGTGACCCAGGAAATGCTCAGTATTTTCACATGGGCTGTTCAGTGTCTCATTGTGCTCTTCTGCATGTGTCTAATATGAGGAGACAGAGGGTTTTTTACATCTTTAGCTCTTCTCAGCAGCTCTACGTGAAAAGGTGGAGTGTGGGGAAATTCTGAATCCCCCTCTGTAAACTGCCTTTCATAATAATGAGTATTTTTTGTTGTAGGATGCTTCTCAACTGCTACAGATTTTACAAAGTCTTCAGCCACCGTTAAAAATTGATGGCAAAACAATTGGTGTTGACTTTGCAAAGAGTGCCAGAAAGTGAGTTGTGATAACAGTCAATCGCATTTTTGGGTTTTGCTTTTTTTTATTCACTCCCCCACCCCTTCCCTCTATATTGGATGGTTTCTTCTTGTCACCCAGGCTTTTATTAAACTTATTCTAACTCCGAAGTTTTGCTTCCCATAAGTCACTTGTGATGCATGCATCCTGCTCTTCACTGCATACGAGGAGAGTGAAAGCAGTGTTCCCCACACCCATTTCCAGTCCTCTGAAGATAACACCATAACTGCTTGTGTGCACAGCACATTTCTTTCCTTGGAGACCTCCTGACTTGTTACTGACTCTACCACAATGAACCTGAAGTTCCTTTACTAGCAGTGTTTTGGCTCATTCATTACATTCCAAATGTTTCATAACTGCCAAGAAATCCGTGTGAGGGCAGACTCCACCTCCTTGCACAGGGAGACACTTCAGTAAAAAGCAGTGCTTGCTCAGGTGCCTGGTTTTTGTGATTGCAGAGACCTGCTTCTCCCAGATGGCAACAGAGTCAGCGCCTTCTCTGTGGCAAGTACAGCCATTGCTGCAGCTCAGTGGTCATCCACTCAGGTATGATTTGGAGGCTGTTACTCACAGTCCTGCTTTCCTGAAAATCAAAATGTAGACCATGTAATTGCCTTCCTGGCCACATGCTTGGTTGAGCTGTTTAATGGCAGATCCAGCCATGACACGTCTGGTCCACAATTATTTTGGAGCCTAAGCAGTAGGGTGCTTGAAATTATTTAATAAAGTTCTTTACCTGTCCCTGACAAAAATTACCTTTTTGAATTTCAGCCACAGACTGGAGAGGGCAGCACCCTTGATTACAGCTATCTCCAGTCAGGACAGGATGGATACTCACAGTATGCTCAGGTTAGTAGTAGAGATGGTGCTCTAACCAGTAGGTTGTCATAATTTGGGTATGCAGATTACTCACCTTGTGTTGTCATTCATTTCCCTTTACAGTATTCCCAGGATTATCAGCAGTACTACCAAAATCAAGGAGGAGTGTTGGACACAGACACAGCTACCATATCAGGTAGTGCTTCCAGCATCTTAGAAGCAGTTGTTTGTAATGATAATTTTGCAGTAGTATTTTGCCTCAGCTTTTATGTTGTTTTGTTGTGCAAAAGAAGACTTGGCTCATTTTGCTCTCCGGATGTCTGAATGAGGATCCATTACTAGAGAACTGTAACAGATTTGTTGAAATGGAAGCTCTTGTGCAAGATGAGAGAAAAGCCTCTGTTTCAGACTATTGAGAAAGGTCTTGAATTTATGATAGCAGTGTAAGCAGCTCTAGTAAATGTTCAGCACTGGCAGTTGTTGAGGCCAGGAATTGCTAACTTTGGGAGCAGAATATTTCCTCCTGAAAAGGAAACTATTCCTTGTCTGGGTAGGAGATAACCAGTGTGTATCTATCTCCTTTTGAACGTTTATTGCCTTGTTCGGCTGCTGGAGCTGGAATTAGTAGCTGAAACTATAAACAAAGTAATTTTAGCCCTAGGATGCACTACTGTTATACAAATTGGTTGGCTTACGTGTTGCTGCTCTCCTTTGGCAGGAGCTCCAGTCACTACAACGACAGCTGCGGTTGTGTCCCAGAGTCCTCAGCTGTATAATCAGCAGACAAACTCACCTGACTCTCCGGTAATTACAGCACTGATGAGTCCTTGCTTTCAAACCCTGGGATATGTGGCTTAGCTGTAGCCTTTGCTTTTTAAAGTGGGTGGTACAGTAAAGCTTCTGAGTGTCCATGGGTTAGTCACAGTGCTTATGGTCATAAGTCACCTGCCATTTCTTCTCTGGGATGGTTTTGTTCTTTGCTAAAGGTGAGTGCCAAGCATGCTGGTGAGGAGGAGTTAGCTGTCGTACGCGTAGGGTGCGCTGCTCACGCCTTGGCTCGCTGTCCTTGTTTTCTTGGTGACAGATTTTCTAATTGAGGTTTGTGGTTTGGGTTTTTTTCAGACACAATCAGCACCACCTACCACTAGCACTCAGGCACAGGCGGCTCCTCCGACTGGCGTAGTGCCTGGAACCAAGTACGGTAAGTGCTCGGGAGCTACTCTTGGGGACAAGTTTCTGTCACTGTAGCAATAAAACTCAGCTTTGGCCAAGTGCTCCATCACCGTGTCATGGTGAAGCTGCCCCTGGAGAGCGTTGGCTGCACGGGTGATTAAGAGCCCTTTACAGATGTGTCTGACATCGTGGCTGCTATAGTCTCCGAATTTTACCTGAAATGTAGAAAGATACCTGTCTGAATTCGTCTGGAACGACCATGTCCCACACTTTAATTTTTTTACAGCTGTCCCTGATACTTCCACCTACCAATATGATGAATCTTCAGGATATTATTATGATCCTATAACAGGGCTCTACTATGATCCTAATTCCCAGGTAAACACAAGTTCTTCCCACATGTCTTAACTGTTAAGGTCCATTAGTTCCCTCTCTCTCATCATACGAGTGACATTTGAAGTGCACAACATACCAAATGTTGCCAATAACTCTCAGCAGTGTGTGTAGGGCTGGGACTTGATTTCCCTCTGGTATAGCCCTGCATTTTTCTCTCCTTCTCTTTAATTTTCCTCCACGTTTGGCCCATATAGGATTGGCACTTGTCACAGCCACTGTAACTGAGCTGTTTCGTTGCGGAGTGCCCAGCAAAGTGCACCCAGCTCTGGGCTCTGGTGGGTCGTCTCTTGGGAGAAGCAAAAGATTCTCCATAGTGCTGTTGGGCAGAACCACCTGTGTTTGGGGACAGAGGCTTCAGCCACTTCCTGCCTTTCGACTCCTCTGTGGAGTCTGCAAAACTTGTTTGGACTCTACAAAACGCCTTCCCGTGTGGTGCAGTAGTGTGAATCAGCTTGCTTGGGTTCTCCCGTGGACACTGAGCTCGTGTGAGGTGTTTAACTGTCTGCCTCTCCTTCCCTCTGGCAGTATTACTACAATGCCTTAACCCAGCAGTACCTGTACTGGGATGGCGAAAAGGAGACCTACATGCCTGCAGCAGAAGGTGTCACGTACCAACAGACAGCTACCACAACCACCACCAAAGAAGTGAAAGAGAAGAAAGAGAAGCCTAAAAGTAAAACAGCCCAACAGGTAAAAGATGGAATGGGGTCATAACTGGGATAAAGTCTTCTCTGTGAAACAGGATAATATTTCTTCGTTTTCATTACAAAGGAAATCTTAGGTTATTCAGTGGGGTGCATGCCTTCAATTTGCAGGCATTATGGGGGGCTGAGGAGAGGTGGAGTTGGCAAGGCTTCAGTCCAGAAATAAGCTCTGCATAGGAGGAGTGCTTATGGAATCCTGCCAGGATCAGTGGGAGTATAACTGAGCCATCACTTAGAGGATTAGCTTGATAGGAAGGGTTTGTACAGTAAAAGCAGCAAGCTGTGTTATCTTTGAACGCTGGATGCAGGGAAACAGCTGCACTACATCCAGTGTCCCATGGTTTAAAAATAAAATGTAGTGGGTTGACTTGTTCTGAAACTGCATGGGACATTGAGTGGGTGTCATAAGAGATTGATAGCTTTGAGATGAGCTGTGTGAGCAAACCACTCTGCATTTCAGATTGCTAAAGACATGGAGCGCTGGGCAAAGAGTTTGAACAAGCAGAAAGAGAACTTCAAAAATAGCTTCCAGCCATTGAGTACCAGGGAGGAGGAGCGGAAGGAGTCAGCAGCTGCAGATGCAGGCTTTGCCCTCTTTGAGAAAAAGGTGAAGGTGCTGGCAGTGGTGTGTGGTGGGGGTCGTGTGAGAGAGCTCTGTGCTCATGGTATTCTTGTCTCATCCAGGGAGCTCTGTCTGAGCGACAGCAGATCTTGCCAGAGGTGTTGAAAAACGGGGATGATGAAAATCCACTAAAGGTGAGTATGGTAGAGGAGCTCTAGCCAATACTTGGTTTCAAACCTGGATTTCCATGGCATTGCCTGTAAAGAGTGGTGCTGATTGCAGTGGTGTGGTGCAAGGGCAGTAGGCTGGGTGACTGAGATACACTGAGGACAGCTGTGATTCTTCTTAGCCGTGAGTTCAGTTGGGGTTTGGAGGTTTCTACATAGGCTGTATTTAGAAGTATTGTTTGGCTAATGGGAGCTGTCTTGCAGCCATTGTGGTTTGTACTTCTTTAGAGTTGCAGTACAGCAAAAGTGTGGGCCCAGTAGTTAATAGAACAGGGACTCTTGCAACAGAGATGGCAGAGAAGGCTGAAACACTAAACACCATTGTTTCAGTCTTCAATGCCAAGGCCAGCTCTTAGGAATCCTGATCCAGGGAAATGTGAGAAAAAGAACTAGTTCTGTGAGAGTGACTGAGCACTGGAACAGGTTTCCTAAGAGAGACTGTAGAGTCTCCTTCCTAGAGATGCTCAGAGGTCGTCAGGACACAGTCCTGAGCGGTATGTTCTAGGGGCAGACCCTGCTTAAGCAGGGGGTTGGATCACCTCCAGTGGTCCCATCCAACCTCAGGCATTCTGTGATTTCACCCTTAGTAATGAGGGCATGCTGTTCTCCTGTGGTGGACATCTGCAGCCTTTGTTCCTTCTTTGTGCTCTCTGATCTGTGGTACTGTGGCAGTCCCCTTAATGCTGTCTTTCCGGTTCAGCGTGGCCTTGTGGCTGCCTACAGTGGTGACAGCGATAATGATGAGGACTTATTGGAAAGAATGGAGAATGAGGAGGAGAAGCTTACTGACTGGAAGAAGATGGCTTGTCTGCTGTGTAGAAGGCAGTTCCCAAACAAAGATGCTCTGATTCGTCACCAGCAGCTGTCCGACTTGCACAAGGTAGTTACACTAAGTGGTGAGGAAAATACTGGGTTGTCATAATTCAGTGTGTAAACCAAAGCCATGAGGCATGTTGCTGTTTGGAAAACTGTTTTTCTTAAAGCAAAAATCTGCAGGTGGATTGTTGCTCTTCCAAAAGTCAGCTGCTTCATTTAAGAAGAGCTGTTGTGCATTTCATGTTGTGAAAGTGAATCTCTCTTCTTGTTTCAGCAAAACATGGATATCTATAGGAGATCAAAGCTTTCTGAGCAGGAACTTGAAGCCTTGGAGCTGCGTGAGAGAGAGGTCAGTGTTAAAATGAGCAGATGAGTAGCTAATGGAAAACCTGTGCAGGTGATCTGTTGAGCTCTCCTTATGCTAACACACGTCACTCAGGATAATCCTTGTAAGCCAACCCCTTTTCCAGTCAAGGTTCAGAGCTACCCTGTTAAATGAAGTGTCCCATATCCCACAGATATGGCTTAGCACAGAAGGCTCATTCCACCTCTAGCTCAGGGCCACCAGGCTAGAACTGCAAACCTGCAAGTCTCTTCCTGCCCCAGTGCTGGTTCGGGTGGTGCTCCAGGGACTTGGGTGTTGGTCTCTGCTGTTGGTGGTGTTGGTATTAGTGGGCTGCAGTCTACAGTGTTCTTTAGTAGCAGGCATTCATCTGACTCCCACAGCTCAAAGCAGAAAAAAAAGTCTTGAAATCCATGCTAACTGTAGTTGCTTTATGCAGATGAAATACAGGGACAGAGCAGCTGAGAGGAGGGAAAAGTACGGCATCCCCGAGCCCCCGGAGCCCAAGCGCAAGAAGGTCTACGATGCAGGCACAGTGTATGTATCTGAGAGCTCCTCAGCAACTGCCCCAGTGCACCATGAGCAGTCTGGGTAACTTGTTAACTCATCTCTTCTTCCCTCAGAAATTACGAGCAGCCCACCAAAGATGGCCTTGACAACAGTAATATAGGGAACAAGATGCTACAGGCCATGGGCTGGAGGGAAGGTTCGGGCTTGGGAAGAAAATGCCAGGGCATCACAGCACCCATTGAGGTAAGTAAAGAGAGATGTCTCCTTGAGGAGGTTTGATGCCTTTGTTTTTTTCTTGTTTAACCAGAAGCACGTGCTGCTGAAGAGCTCTGAAGGAATAAACTGCCAGCCACAGCAAAGCTGCCTCTATGTCGGCTCCTGCTCGTGTTTGTCCCATCGGATGCTGAAGTAGAGGCAGGGCTGAGCCTTCCTCCCTTTGGCACTCGACTCCTGAGGCACTGTGGCCCCAGTACCCCAGGAGGGGCTGCCCTCCCTCTGGTCATTGCCTTTGCTGCCCTTGCCTGTTCTCCAGCTTGTGCTGTTAGGAACTGTTCTGTGCAGTTGGAGTGGGGCCAGAGTAGCATGAAGCATGAGGATGGGGTATTAGGTGTACTCCCATCTCTTGGTGTCCATGGTGGTATTTATGGCTGTAGAGGTCCCCAGGGAAGCTTGGGAAGCTGGCTGGATTGATAGGATTTTTGGTGGTGCCCTCACAGTGGTGTGGCCACTCGCTGCAGAGCTGAAGTGTGTCTCTTCCCTTGCAGGCCCAAGTACGAATGAGAGGAGCTGGCCTGGGAGCCAAGGGCAGCTCCTACGGCGTCTCCACGGCAGATTCGTACAAAGACGCAGTGAGGAAAGCCATGTTCGCTCGCTTCACGGAGATGGAGTAACCCCTCTGACTGCAAGGCACTTCTTGTTAGCAAGAACTGACTGTTAAACTCCATAGCCTTGGTGACCTGGCTGTATCCTGGTTTTGGTTTAGAGTTGACCATTTCATTCCCTTGGACGTTGTTCCCTGCTCGGCATGTAACAAACACTTCCATGAGCAGATTGTTTGAACTGACTCAACTTGATGCTGGAGAGCTCCTGGTTAGCCCAAAGGAGATGGCTGATCTTTGTACGGTCGTGTATATAGTGTAATGTATTCCGTGTTTTAGCGTGTTGTCCAGGTGCTGCTCCTGCCCTCTGGAGCAGCAGAAGGACCTGTTAGCTGTGCTTTCAAACTGTCTCTGCTCTCCTTTTGTTGTATTGTCTGTCTGGGTTTTTTTGGAGAATTTTCCTGTACATTTTGTATGATACATCTTTGTATAGACTTTTTGAAGACTTTGATTCTAGTTGCCAATTTGGCTCATTTCCAAATGAAATACATCCAAAAATTACCCTATTTCTGTTTCTCGGTGGGTGAATGAAGAATTAAGTTGCCAATGCTACTTGTCCTTTCTGTGATTCTGCTTCTTCCTTCATGAGACTTCATCCTGGAGTCTTTGTTCCCATGCAGCTCTCCAGTCACCTCCCTCCTTACATCCCTGTGCTGTGCCTTGTTCTCAGCATCCTTCTCACAGCCCCAGCCTGATGGTGTCTGGTGGAGCATCAGATCTCTCTGCAGCCCTCCCTGCCATCACTGTAGGAGCAGGGGAGGAGCAGCAGCAGTGTCTGCCCTTGCCCAGGAGCCCTGGGTGTCCTGCTGGCCCTTTGGTGGGCAGGGAGGGGGGTGATGTGTGGCACCTCTAGGAAGGTTTGTTAAATCCACTTTGGCTTCTCCTGGCCTGCCTCAGTGCTGTGGAGAGAACTGCAGCAGGCTGGGTGATGGGAAGGCAAGATTCATCAGAGGTGTCCTGCAGCTGTCCCGTTACTGCCTTTCTGTTCTCTGCCTGTGCTCTGCCTTGTTCACACTCCTCTTCATAAGAGCCAGATGAGCAGATCTCAGCCCTGAGCTCTGCCTTCACTGATGCTGTTGGCTGTGGCTCTTGCTCAGCCTCCAAAGCTGAGCCAGCAGTGGGCTTTCCTACTGTCCAGGTGGGCATCGGAAGGGGTAGGATGAAGCAGGAGCAACTTCATTCGTGCTTGGTGCAAAGCCCTTCCGGGGGTCAAGGGTAGCCAGCGTCCCGTGGCTGCTTTTTGGAATGGGTGAATCCTGCGTTGCCGGCTGCTGCAGCTGCACCTGTGTGTCTGTTGCACTGGCAAGCTGCTGCCTGATTTTTGAGGGTGCCTGGCTTGGGGTGAGCCAAGGTGGGGGATGTCCCCAGCCCTGCCTCAGGACCGGGACTGCAGCGCTTGTGGTCCCTGCCCGAGTCCCCGGGCCGTTCCACCAGGTGGCAGGCGTGGCCCAGCTGTGACAGCCTGTCGTGGAGTGTTTCCTCTGTGCCGGGCTGCGGAGCAGCGCTGGGGCTCCAGGGCCTCTCCCTAGCGTGTGACATTCACTCTTCTGCTCCGCAGACGAAGCCGGGTGGATTGAAACAACCTACAAGTGCCAGCTCCCTGCCGCAGCTTCCCTCCGGGGTGATGGTAGGGAAGGCAGGCCTGGTGCACTGTGATGGGGCCCCGTGTCCCTGTGGCCACCTCGCCTTGTTCCCTGTGTGTCCCGGCTGGCAACAGCAAAGTGCTTTGCTGCTCTGGGCTGTGAATGGGGGGGTCTGTTTCCCAGCAGGTGGGTTCAACAGATCGATAAAGTGCATTTGTGTAGCTCAGCTTCTTCCCAGCTCATCGATCCCTGTCCCAGTGCATCCTCCTGACAAGGGGTGATGCTGCGGGCACGGGGGGAGGGCCTGCAGTGGGCACAGCAGTGTTCCCTCATCATGTTCCCTCCCTCCTTGCTGCAGCAAAGTGCTGCCCCAGTGCCAGGAGCTGAGCCAGCCCCAGCTAGTACCTCCTGCAGAACAGTTACAGTGGGGATCCAGGAGCATGCCACAGGGGCACAGGGATCTGCTAACGGGGATAACTGCTAGAACAGGATGCCCAAAGCAGGGTCCCTTCCTGGGGCAAGGCTTTAATGGGGCCCTGGGCCTGCAGCCACCCCCTCTTGGTTTAATGGGTTAAAGCCCTCCTTCCTGGGTTAAGGCACTGCTGCTGGGTGCCCAGGGAACAAGAGAAGCTGTGGGCATGCACTGCCAGGCATGCCCCTGAGCCCTATGGCAGGCACTGGAGCAGGGCATGGAGGCACCACCGCCTGCCAGCACCCGCGCCTCCAATTTAGGCAGCACAGCGCGGCTGTTCGTGACTGAATGCACCGTGGCCCACAGCCTTCAGAGGGACGTGGTGTCCCTGCCTCCCTGGGGACCGACCTCTGTGGGGGCGGGAGGACAAGCCCTGGGATGGGGCCAGCCCCAGAAGTGTGCAGTGACAAGGCAGGATCCCCCTCGGAGCAAGGGTGGGAGCTATCTTGGGCATGGCTTGCAGGGCTGCCAGTGCGCCAGTCGCACTGGGGCTGAGCCTCAGCCTGATGCAAGGTGCCCTAAAAAGATGCTGGGCCATGGTCAAAATGCTGGGGGGCTGAAGCTGGTCCCACCAGGAATGCAGAGGGACACAGCATGCTGGAGAGGCTTGTGTAGCCTGCCAGCGGCAGGAGAAGATGCAGAGCAGTCCCTGGATAGGCAGAGCTTCACTGCAGTCCTATGCTTGGGTTTCCCTATCGCTGAGCAGCCACAAGGTCTCTTTGTGGCTGACAATGGAAAAGTAAAGGCACTAAACACCCAGAGCAGGTGGAGACCCCAGGCTAGGGAGGAAGGAGGGACACCCAAAGGAACCCTGTGCCCTTTGCCATAGGGAATAGGTACATGAGAGCAGGACTCCAGACAGGGGCTCCTTCCAGGCACAGGGCAACTGCAGAATGACTTTCAGGGCCTTAGCTCCAACAGGCCTGCAGCTCCTTCCAGCCCCTACAATATACAGAATCTAAGGCCCCTGTTGGTATAGTTATAAAGTTTGGGATTTTTCTGGCTGGCTTTCAGCATTACTAATATTAAAACTCCCAAGCCTGCTATGCCCTGGCTTTCTGGGAGGCCTTTGGAGCTCCTGTGTGCTAATTGAAGTGAGGAAACCAGCCAAATCATCAGTGTGAACAGCTTTCCTCCTGAGCATTCCTTTATCGCTGGAGTTACCAACCCGCAGCAGAGCTCAGCATTCTGCATGGCCAGCTCCAGGCCTGCCTGGCTCTCCTGCACCATCACTGAAATGCTGCTTGCAGGCAGGACCAAATCCTTGTGCCACTGTTTGGGGCTGCCAGAGGCCCCAGGACTCTGTGTGGATTGGGTTGGCTTGCCTGCATTCCCCCTGGCAAAAATGCTCCTGTGCCCGGCAGTACAGGCATGGAGAGAAGCATGACCTGTGACCACCTTGGCTGTGCTCGTGCTGAGTGTCAGTCAAAGCCAGGCACCCACAGCTCCACGGGATTTGTATCCTGATGCCAAAAGGGCATCTGAAGGCAGAGGTGGTGTTTGCTGCCATGGGGAGAGCCTGGGGCAGGGGGTACAGACCTGTGTGGTTATGCACCTGTGTGTCCATGTGTGTCCTTGTGCTTCTCTCCAGTGCCTTTCCCCACTCTGCCACGGGGGATTTAACAAGGTTGCTTCCCTTTCTCTTCCCCACCATGTTTGTCCATACTCTCCTGAGCTACTGAATGTGTCCTAACTACTTTGGAATTGCCCTGGAATAGTTTGCCCTATTTGACCCAAATGCCCCACAACCACTTGGCTCTGGTTTCAGCTGTGGGGCTCTGGTGGGAGGATGGGCAGGGCCATGGTGCAGCATCCTGCCAGCACACCATGGGTACTGCTGTGGTACCTCGGCACCCTGCCTGTTTGGGATGCTCAAAGGGCAGGAAAAGGACAGCTGAGGGGGAGGGTGCACAGATAAAGGGAGTTGGGAAGGGTGTTGGCACCCTGCCCCAGGTGCTCACTATACCAGCACCCCTCCTGCCCCTTGGCATGGAACACCTGTGGCCCTAGACCAGTGGCCATGTCATCCTGGACAGTTCCTCCCCAGCCCCACAGTACCTGGGTGAATGAGGAAGGGGAGGTGTGTCCCTCATCCTGTGGCTACTCCACTTGGATGCTGTTTTGACCCAGAGCCTGGTTCTGGCTTGGGAACTGCATGGTCCAGGTTTCTCTGCTGGGGTGGAAAAAAAAGATGGTTTTAATTGGCTCACCATCTGTAGCAATGTGGACACAATTTCCAGCCCCAGAGGGTGGAGTGGGGGAGGCTCTGTTGTTGGCAAAAAACAAAAACAGATGGGGGCTGGGATCCCGAGGCCTGGGACCTGTGGCTACATCCAGCATGCTTATCCCCTATCCAGGCAGCTCACACTGTCCTGGGTCCTTGGGTATCTTCCAATGCCAATCTCTTCCAGGGGAGATGCTCCAGCCTTGCAGAAATGCTGGAATAGGCAGATTTGGAGGGTAAAGAAATGTTTTTTTCCCAGCAGAGACTCTTCCCTGCCTCCGGCAGTGAGCCGTCCATCACCAGGCAGGCAGCCCCGGAGCCACGGCGCGCTGGGCTGGAGGCTGAGCAGAGCCCCGGGCAGCGGAGCAAAGCTCCGGGGGAAGAGAACGAGGGGATTGGGCGGTGGGACCGAGGGGCTGCGGGCAGGCCAGTGTCAGCCTTGCTGCAGGCAGGGCCCTGGGGATCCAGGGAGTGAGCCAGAGCCTGGCGATGAGGAAAACCTGAGCCCCCCGTGGGGCACCCACAGGCCCCTGGCCCCACTGGACCCGGCGGGCTGAGAGGGGTGAGCAGCTCAGGCCCTTTGCCAGGTACGGGAGTGGGGGGTGGGGAAGCCGCTCACCGTCTCCGCCGGGAGGGCGCTTAGATGGGAGACGATTTAATGTCAGAAACGTTTTCACAGGAATCTGTCACCACCTACAAAAATCTCCTTACCTCCACCCCTTTTTTTCTTTTCCCTTTAACAGCAACGAGACCTGGGGACTGTGTGCATGCAGGTGCAATTGAGAAAGACTGGGCCTTTTTTGCTGCAGTTCCTAAGAAAAAAATTATTTGGTGCTTGTTCCCCTCCTCCAAAGCCTGGCTTGGGGAGAGAAGCTGCTTCCTGCAGCACGAAAAACCGGGCAAGAGAGAGACTGCATTTTTCCCAGCACACCCCACTGTGGTCCTCCCAGGACACTGTCCTGGGCACCCCAAAACATCTGTCGGCTCTGGAAGCTGCTTAAAACCCACCACCCCCCAGCCCCACCCGTCTCCCCGGCGGGATGTGCCCGCAGCATCATTAGCGCTCGTCTCGTCGCCGCCGCGGCGGTTTGAACCTATTTGAAATGCATTTGAAAAGGGTGGATTTGATGGGAGGAATGTGACGGGTTTTTGTTCTCCGAGCCCCCCGGTTGAAGCTCTTCCTAATGAAGAGCTGTGACTTTCACTCGGGTTATTTTGGGATGGACTACTTTTTTTTCCGAGCTGGTGGAAGACCATCAAAGCGGCGCTTTGAAAAATGTCCCAGTGTATAAATAACTCTGCTGAGAGCAGAATAACGCGGGCTCCCGCGCGCGGCGCGCCGAGGCAGACAGCATCTGCCGTGCGACGTTGCATTATAAAAAGGAATTATTCATCCCTTCCTCTAATTAACTGGGTACAGCTCCCCCGCGCAGGAGAGATGGCCCGGCATGGGGAGCATTCCCGGCCATGCCAGCAGAACGGATGCTGCTCCCGAGATCCCTCCATGTGTCCCCCCAGGCCTCCGTGCCTCCCAGCACCGGCAGCGGGTGGGAGCAGCAAGCTGGTGCTGCCCTACCATGGTGGAACAACGAGGTGGGCTAGCTGGTGTAGGAAAACCCGAGTGTCTGCGGGACTCACTGTCACTGGAAAACACCTGATCTGCTGCCTCGGCATCCCTCCCACCAAAATCTGAGCAAAGGGAGCGGGATGGGAGGCGAGTCCGTGGTACCCTGCTAGCTCACAGCTTCCAAGGCTGTGTTTTTTGGTGCCTGCATCTTGCTGGGTGTGTGTGACTGTTGCATGGGGCATCCCCTGAGAAACAGCCTGCAGCCACAGGAGTCACATAGGTCTGACAGAGGCTCAGAGATGCACAATTCAGTCACATCCAGGGGTGGGTTTTCAGGAGATATGGGAGGGCTAGGACCAGCAAAGGGAGCCCTGCACCCCTCACCCCAGAGGGAAGTGGCTGTGGTGGCAGCAGCCAGGCAGGCTCAACACCACGGCTGTGCCCTGGCAAGGACACAGTACTTGGGACCTCCCGGGAGGGAGACTAATTTTAGGAGTGCTCCGGAGGGGCTATTTTGGACCCTTTGCTCTGCGTGAGTCACCTGCTATTTTTCAACCCCACTGGGGCTATTTCCGTGGCAGAGTGATTTACACGGACTAGGACAATGCTGCTGGCACTAGCCTGGGGTCTTGGGGTCCAAAGCAATGCTGGGTGCACAACCCACTCCCCAAACCTGGTGCAGAGAGGTCCCCAGTCTGCCTGCTGGGGCTCCCAGCAACTCCTCAGTGCCAGGGATGCCCACAGCAGGATGGATGAACCTGGAGCCCATTCCACCACCCTGTCACCTTCTCAGAGGACTGCATGGTTGGGCTTGGAATTCCTCAGTCCTCTTCCTCCATTGTTTCTGGGGAGAGATGGATGAGGAGAGGCTGGAAATTGTGGTGGGGTAGTGATGCAGCTGATGGTTATGGAGAAGGAGACATTTCTGTCTTGGATGCTCAGGGTTGAACATCCCTGCTCCCCACCACACTGGGCTCCTCCCTCCCCAAAACCTGCCGCTTCAGAGCCCGCCAGGCAAAAACCTGGCTGTTTCGAGTTGTCAGAGCAACGTGATGCACCTTTCAGTTACCAAGGCAACCTCAGCAAGAAGTTTTTAAAATTCAGGCAAGGTAATTTCTCCTCGCACTGCGATTTCGTTATCGCTTGGCTTGCCATTCCCCAGGGAAGCAGCGTCCTGCCTCACTCCTCCGCCAGCAAGGTGGGATCTCAGAGATAAGAAACGCAGAGCTGCGAGGAGGGGGAGTAAGCGGGTGCTCTCCCTTCACCCCGTTAACAGGTCTGGCCCCAGAGACATGGGCTGGTAATTAATGAGCATTGGGGGGCAGGGGATGAGCACCCTGAGCTTAGGAGGAGCAGAGAGATGGGCAGGAGGAGGAATGAAGGCAAGGGTGGGTGGTGAGGTGGGTTGATAGGACAGAAGGAGGAGTGAAGGCAAAGGTTGATGTCTGGTGGATAGATGGGGGAGCAGGAAGGATGAAGACAAGGATAGATGGTGGGGCGGATGCCTGGGTGAGCCATGCCAGGGTACCCTGCTAGCACCCTGCTATGCCTGTGTGGGTGCATGGATGGATGGATGGATGGATATTTCCAGCTACCAACCAGATAATGGACAAAGAAACCATCCTGGGGTGGGTTACAACCCCTGTGTAACCCTTGGGTGTTGCAGACTCAACAGCAGTTTGCACTGCTGTCCTGTCATTTCTTCCTACAGGGAGTAGAGCTGCTGTTCTCCATCATCCCTTCGTCTCCCAGCCCTCAGTAGACTATAGTCTCTGTTATGCTGCCCCAAACCCTGTGGGAATAGGAAGGGGATCCTGTAGCACTGGCAAAGCTTTGACAGCCTTGTCCAACCCAGCCCACTCCTGCTCACCCCAGTCCAGAGGAGAAACCCAAGACTAATATGGTTTGGAGGGTCAGTGAAGCCATAAAGTTGAAGGTCCATTTGTGCAGGGGAGGGAGAGGCAGGCATGAGCACAGGGCTGCTTGTTCCCTGCCTGCACTGCCCCATGGGCTGCGTGGCTGCTGGAGAGCACATGGGCCTGAGGAGCACACTGGCCCCAGCCCATATGTTGTTTATCATAAAGAGCTAACAAGCTTAATTAGGGATGTGTCTGTGATAAGGTTATCAACTCGTAAACACTCAGGTCCCCCTGACAGGAGCCCAGCAGTTACTGACTGAGCTCTACATCAGGGAGCAGAGCAAATCTGGCCAGGGGGATGCTCACTCTGGAAGGTTTTATTCTGCCTGCAGTGCTGGTGGCTGGGGCAGGGCATGTGGGGCTGCACTGATGTGAGTAAAGAGGCAGAAGGCAGAGGGTTGCATTCTGCTCCAGCAGGATCACTTCCTGCTTGCAGGACAGGCCCTTGCCCCACCATTGGGTTTCAGAGTGAACACCTACTGGAAGACACAGGACAACAAACACGTCCAGCCCTCCAGACAGAGATGCCCATAGGAACAGCCAGGTTCCCAGGAGGGATCTGTGGACACGTCTTATGAGGACATGGCCCCCCAGGGAGAGGCATGGCCAACAGGAGAGCCGAAGAGGGAGGCGGAGTGTGGGAGCTCCTGGCTACGAAGGCGGTGAAGGCTCCTTTCCAGTTCTCTGAGTTTCTTGAGCGAGAATCTGACAGCCCTGAGCAAGGCTCCCCGTCCTTGTGGGCTGTTGGCACAGTCTCACCATGCTACTGGGAGCCGGCTGTTCTGTCCCCTCTGCTGCATGTTCACTCTAGAACCTAATGGTGGGAGCTGAGGGGGCAGCTTTGACAGCCAGTGCAGCGTCACACTGCGTGAATGTGCATCAGCAGGGACGTGTTCCAGGTGGAAGGTGCTGTGGACAGGATGTAAACAGGGCTGTAGACAAGACACTGTCTCCAGGCTTGGTATCCACTGCAAGTCTGGCAGATTAATTCCTCCATGCAGGCAACAGCAATTCCCACTCCCTGGCTGCTTTTGCTAATGGAGCTGGCCCTGGGCAAGGGCTACAGCACGTGGGATGCTCATCTTCAGCCATCCTTCCTGGGGACTCAGGCTGTCACTGTCCCCTGCGGGGGCTGCCATCAGCCCGGGGGGACAAGGCAGCATCTTGTCACCAGTACCTGCTGCAGTGCCTTCCTTAATGACGAGCTCGGCTTGTCTGTCCCCTCAATTAACTCTGCTGTGCCGGCTCATTAGGCTGCACACGCTGAGAAACGCTGCAGCAAGAGGGATGCTGCAGTCTCACAGGCGAGCAATTCCTGCTCAGAGATGCACAGGGAGATCTCTCTGTGTGTGTGTATCTCCCCACAGACACACTCGCTCCTGCTCACACCCATGTGCTGGCACACGTACACACGTGTGCCTGGACATGCACACACTGCTGACCCCGTGTGTTCCAGCGACACCCACAGCCCCACCGCCTGCTCCCCCGCTCCTCCCGCTGATTGCAGCCACTGAAGGCAATGGAAACTTTCGCAGGGAAAGTGCGTGGAGCTGCTGTCTCTGGACTGGGGCTTTGCCAGGTTCCATCCCAGCCATGCCCACCCTGAGCCGAGGGGCTGGCAGTGGGGTGCCCGGGGCAGGATGCTGCCTCGGGACTGTCGCTGCCCCCCCTCCAGCCGGAGGACGTGCGGGCAGAGCCGCCACGTCTCGCACATCGGCCCTGCCCGCGGGCTCTTGGCCTCCGTCCGGGAGGGCAGCAGGTGACGGAAAGTGAGCTCCGGCCTGGAAGCGGATGAAAGGCGGCTCGCAGCTGCGGACACCCGACGCCACCTGCCCGGGCGCGCGGGAAGGATCCGGGATGTCCTTGTCCCACGGGCAGATCGCCATCCGGCGGAGGCGGTGAGGGCTCTCCGAACACTGGGTGCCCATCTGGCAGCAGAGGAATGGCGTGGTCCCGCCAGCTCCTGGGGCCCCACATGAGCTGTGGCTGGGAATCCCAGAGCCGCCATGTCCTAACCCATGAAACGGGAACAGGCAGCCCCGACCTTGCCTCAGTTTACCCTCTGCCAAACGCCTCCCTTCCTTGATGTCTCCTCTGGGCAGCACGTGAATGCCTGGGCCGTGGGAAGAGGGGGAAGGTCTCTCCAGACAGCCCCCAGCTGGGACGTACCCTGGTCCCTCCCTGCAGCTGAGCACCGGGATGCTTTTCTGACAGCAGACATGCCCCAAGCCCCGCGCTGCCCGGCGGGGCCATCTTCATTGCCACGGGGGTAAATCCGAGCTCTAGGGAAGGCTGAGGAATTTCTATCCTGGCCACCTGGGACTCAGCCCCGTCCTGCTCCGGCAGCCCTTTCCCCTCCGTCAGCGCCTGCCATGTGTGTCCCGCTGCTGCCGCCTCCTCCTGCCTAATCCCCCGCGCCATAAATCACACACACCCCCCGCCCCGAGCTGCCCCGCGGGTCTGGGGTCTGCCAGCCTGTTTGAAGTAGCCAAGGCATCCTCTGAATGAGTTGCCCCCAGCCCTCCAAGCCACGGAGGCCCACCCCAGCTCAAGCAGCACTCACTATCTGGTGCACCCTGCGTGGGTTTCTCCCCATTTCAGTAGCAGCAGCAACTCTGTCACCTCCCTGTTTCTCACACCTCCATCCCAGGGCGCCAGTAAATCCCCTGACCCACAGCTGCCCTGGAAATTTTTTCCTACTGTCTGTCTCCTGCCTTCTCAACAAGTTTGACTTCACGGTCTCCACTCCAGCCCGTCTCCCGCCTGCGTCCTCCCCCTCAGCGCCCGCCCTCAGCCCTGCAGGACGCCCAAGCATCGATCCTGCCTGGGAATCCTGGCTCCGGCATCCCGCTGCCGGGTCACCATCTCCGGAGGGGAGCCCGTGCCTGGTTATTACCCCGCGCCGAGACATCCTGCTGCAACATTCTCGTGATGGAGGGGGAGAGGAAGGGGGGCGGGAAGAAATAGTGAGCCAGTTTTTAAGTCTGTCACCTTCCCGCAAAGCTGGGCGAGTCTTAAGATTGCAGTCCTGGGAGCTGGGAAATGTGTTTTCTCTGAATTTGTGGCATGTTTGTAGCTCAGGTGAATGCTCCCGGCTCTGGGTGGCGCATCCCAATTTAATTTCCCAGCTGGCTTTGGCACTGCTCGGCGCCTCTCAGCCCCTGACAGCATCTCCCCAACACATCGAACCCCCGGGATGTTTTTCTCCTCCATCCGTTCTTTGGTTGGAGCGGGATATTGGGTAAATCACATCCTTCCTTTGCCACGGCCGCCCACCTCCCTCCCACGCTCCAGCCTGGAGCTGCTGGGCTGCCCCGGCTGCTTTGATCCCTGCCCTGAGGGGTCATCTCCCCGTGGGGTGCCTGGACATCCCGCCCCCCGGGTGATGGGCATCCCTGGGTATCTCCCAGCTCCCTGGGGAACAACCAGACAGATGAATCTGTATCTGGCCCCTTCACTGAGTGTTGTATCACACCAAGTTCTGAGCAGGCTCTGCCTTCAAACTTTGCTGCCTCCCAGGCATGCCCTCAGCACGTTGGGGGCAAAGCCCTGAACCTCAGCCTCAGCAAAGAGAGCCTTCTGGGGCAGGACCCCTCCCAAAAAGTGGTGGGGAGCACCTGCACTTCCAGTGGCTTTTCCAGCCAAGCCTGGTGCTAACCTTCGGTGCAGCAGCAGCTCCCCCCACCCGCCCCCCCTGGGGGGGTGCCTATTTTTAGC